>DWNE01000132.1:0-37478 GCA_018249875.1 Cecropterus toxeus
ACTGCTTCACGCTAGAAATAGGTGTGGCGGTGGTACTTCCCCGGTCGAACTACATTGGTTCTACCACCTGGCAAACGGCACAGGTTGACTGCATGCTCGTTTATCACTTTCTCATCATAAAAAAAAAACCTTTAAAAATGTATAACATAAGATTATTTCTTATTCAACCGTCTTATGTTGTTAAATAATTCGGAATTGATTTGGTAATGTCTAAATTCTGAACAACACATCAGTATATATTTTCTATCTTACATCCTTTTTTCCGAGTGGTAATATTTATATTATTATAAGTAATAGTAACTTTATGCAGTATTATCCTTACTAATGATGTTATAGCATTGTTTATTACGTTCAGCAACATATAAAGTAGATAAAACCGATAAAAATAGCAAATAGAAATACAAAATAGTAATTTATAGAATTCTTGTTATAAGTAAACAATGAATAACAAAGTTGCAACATACTTTAAGAATAAATTTGTTGTGATATCAAAATATTCAGGACAGTTTGTATTAAGCAATTAGATTTGCTTCCGGAAACAACGATAATTGATTTGAGGTGGTCGGAATGGAAGCGGTTACCTCCATCGCTAAATTCGACATTCGTTGTAAAACTTTGCTAAATTTAATAAAGCCTTTATAAAATAGGAAGTAAATTCCTGGACTACTACATATCTATTCATAATAAAATATAATACAAAAAATATGTTTTGGATTTTATATTCCGATTTTTTCTCTAATTAAATTTTTATTATATCAAAATTAAAGTAATTCATTTGTATCTTCGCAACTACCTTGACAAATTAGTTCTTTTTGTGTTTTATAGCAGCCTGTAAACTAGTAAATTTCTTAAAGGTCATGCTAAACGACATTATTAAGAATACTTTGAAAGCTACAAAATATCCTTGTTCATTCTCAAGTAGATATTTTTTGTCGATAAGTATTTTAAGTGTATGTATAGAACTTACCATTTTTTCTATAATAGGATTTATGTCGTATTCAAACATGATTGGATATGGAATAAAACATTCCGTGGGATGCCATCGCCTAGTTTTTTACTGGGATAACCGATATACAAATTTGTGTTAGATGTGGATCAACCCAGAACAGATTTTTTTATACTATTTGTTTTTCATTTATATTGTGTTTTTTTTTATTAACGGTCTTCATTAAGTGGACGAAGCGGCTCAGATATCAAAGGAAAATCTTCAAAGTATTTCATCGTCCGCTTTAAACACAGCGATTGGCTAAAGTGAAACAATTTTTTACTTCACTTCACTTTTACCGAAAGTAATAATTAAAATGCTCTTATATTTATACTATCATTAATTAAAAGGCTTTTAAAAATCCGCTAAGTTACAATAAGTAGTGAAAAGTAAAGAATAAGAATTGTTTTATTTGTTTTGTAAAGTTATAAAATCTAGAAGATAACAATTTTAGACGTGGTAGAACTTATTGAAGTTAAAGCCAAGATTTCTACCATTCTATTTATGTAATTTTTAGGTTTTTAAGTAATATTAACTGCTACTGTGTTTTGATGTTAAGTGTAAGGAACACACTTTTCCGAGACGTTCCAACGTAGCCCTTGGAAGTGACAATACAAGTATAATTGACTAAAAGATAGAAATTGAAAACGAAATTGTGACAAACGAGCTAAAGATATTTACTATAGAGACGTGCTGATATGAAGGTTTAGAATTCAAACGTCTACTCAACAAAACTGTTCTAACATATTCCGGCATCCTTAGCAAACTTCACCAGTGACCAAGACTCAACAACGCTTAGCATTAGTCGGCACTAACTTTTACGCGTGATCGTCGTTTTCTCTCCCATCTTAACATGTGCTTTAAGGATTAATTCTCACTATTGGTCGCTATGCGCTTAAGCGTTTAAATCCCCAAATCGGATCGGAACACGACCACAACTAAGAAGATCCGGCAAGAAACTCAGCGGGTTTGTCTTTTTTGTTTATATAATATCTTTTTTTTCTTTCTTTTTATAAAAATTTATTTTCAAACAATATAGACAAACAAACAAACAAAAACCTATAACATTTTATATATGTGTTTGTAAACTCTATAATAAATTATCATATGTAAAAGTATTGCAGTTTCGAAAATATTGCTTTTGAATGTAACGAACAGGAACCTCCGTTTTAAAATAGGTCATTAAGCGACGACCCGCGTGGCGAAGCGGTCACCATACGGGTCTGACACGCAGTGGGTCCCGGGTTCGATTCCCGGCCAGACAGAAATGTGTATGATGAGTTTAGATTTCTGTTCTGCGTCTGGGTGAATGTGTATTCGTCTTTGTGTGTCCATGGCACCCACGACACAGGAGATATCCTACTGTGGGGCTATGAGTGTAGAAAGGATTTATGTTTTTTTATTAAACATATATGTAACGTGACATAATAACCATGCTACATCTGTGCTCTATATCTAAAAATATATAACTCAAAAGTTACTGACTGACTGACATACTGATCTATCAACGTACAGCCCAAGCCACTGGACGGATTGGGCTGAAATTTGGCATGCAGATAGATGTTATGACGCAGGCATCCGCTAAGAAAGGATTTTGATCAATTCTACTTAACCACTTCTAAAATACTTCATAACGCGAGCGAAGTTACGGGCATAAGCTAGTTGCAGTAAATGTAACCTGACCCTTATTCCAAGACGCTGAAGTTTGAATCAAAGAAGCTTGAGAGCTGTGCGTGCATGACCGCCTCCGGCTTAGACAGAGAAGAACTTTTCGAAGAAGAGCGAACACGTGTGAACGAACCGATTTAAAGTTCCTCCATTTTCAAATGCTATTTGAATAAAATTATTTGAAGTATCCTTTAGATGGCACCTAAGTTAGTTTAAACATCCATATTGGTGCAGACATCCCAATATGCATGCTTAAACCAACTTAAGCAACAAGAATACGGTTGAATTTTAAGAATCTAAAAAAAAAACAATTATTTGTATATGTATGTATACCTACATATACAAGTTTTTTTTTTGTTTTTAAGATAAGAATCAGATTTAAGAAGGTACTTATTACCAGCTTATTTAAGAGGGCAATGCTGTCAAAATCAACCTCAATTATGGCAGATGTCATACTAAATTTCAAAATGTTTCCACGCGTAAAAACTAATAGTAATTAAAAAAGAACTAACAAGGAATACTTTAAGAAAGTATATATGATAGCTAAACTTGGGTATAATAGTAGAAATACAACAAAATCAGGACCATGAACAGTTTTGACAATGATCAGTTAAATGTGAATAAAAGTGAATGCCATTCGAAACTTAACCATTTTAAATCCTATAAAATTATTTACATCCATCTAGATTTAAAAATTATGCAATCAAATCATTAAACTATCGTATTTGCACAAAGATATTAATAAAACATTACCTACGTACAACATAAACAAGGCCCTATCGAACGTGTATCCATTAAAATTTTGATTATCGCAGAAAACAGTAAAGAGGATTAGCGCACAGCTTTTGGCTCATCAAAGTTTCAGTACAAGACGTCAAAGTTCCCAACTCGCGCCTAAATAAACACCCATCAAATCAGAATATTAATCTACATTTTATACAACCCACTATAAATTGACATGAAATTTATACTCAAATGCGAAATGCTGCTGTTATGGCTCGCTGTAACACCGCCAGCGACATAGATATAGGTAACGTGAAGCAGTTCTTAAATTTCGGTGGAAGTGTTATTTATACCCGACATTTATTGTGTTTTTTACCCAATCAGTTAAGTAAATAAATTCATATGTTTGTTATGTCTTGAGTGCTTGTTTTTGTATTTTCTGGGTTTTTGTAATTATCTAATTACGAGGACACAAGGTCGAGGAAGAGAAGTATTGATCGATTTGCCAGTAAAACTGTTTTAAACATGTAAGAAACATGGCTTGCTTTTAATAGTATGTAAAATACACATTACATTGATACCTATTTCAGTTTCAACCAATAATCCGATTATACAAACAGCTCCAGCAACTCCGAGCAATGAATCTTCACTTAGCTGATCCCATCTTGCTCCTCGTTTGGAAAAGCCGATTGCACTGCGATGAGAATATACTAACTCTACATTTTCACTATAACCTTTTTGTCATTTTTACGGTTTTCAAGAAATTGCGAAAAAATACATGTGACACCTTTTTTCAGCCCTTCTCGGAGGTTGATGGTACGAAAACCTTTACAAATCGTTTTCATATAATTACAACTACATTATATTAAAAATGCAAAGTTGTGTGACAAATTTTGTTTTCAGACCTTATTTGACTGGAACAAAAATGACTTTAAAGCATTAACAACAACAACCCTTTCCTAACAAAACATACAAGTAAAACAAAAGCCCATTTAGGAAAATTAAACGTGTGGAATATGTAAATCTTTAACCATTTAATATCGCACCACATATATCAGCTTCTATGAGACCATTATGTTCCTAGAAGTACAGCTAAAGTGTTATTTCGACCACGTCCCAAACTTGGCTAAGTGGCTTAATAAATAATATTTAGGGATTTAAATACAAACACATAAACATGGGAGTGAAGAAAACTTGAGAGTTCATTTACACTACAAAAGAGTTGGAGAAATATGTTAACTACTTTCTCGCGAACATAATGATCCTTTATCAACTTGAGCAAAATCTATACTAATATATGAGGATGAGATAATGTGTGTTTGTGTGTTACTCAATCACGGAAGAATTATTTCCTAATAAATAATAGCAGTTTTAAGCGCTACTGTATTCTTATTGGAAGTGGTCACTAGAGGAGATAATTATACTTATCCGAGGCGTTCTTAGCTTCAGGGTTAGGAACGAATCTTTGGTCAACTTCAGGTAGGTAGATTCTAATTTTATTGAGGGTTGATTGCGTATATCAATGGGCGTCAGTAGCCAAATATCGTCAGATAGACTCAATATTCATACGCTATATCATGCAATATATATATAAATTACCTATACAAGAAAAAATACGACTTGCTTTACTTATTTGCGAATAATATGTAATTTTCGTACAACTGTCAATTTAAATCGATTTTCGGTGTAAACTGTGCGTTCATTTCAATCCATGTTTTCGTTGGATAAGTTAAAATAAATTTTACAACACCAGTTTAGAGTGAATAAATACATGTATACTAAGTAAAATTTATTGACAGTTAATAAGTATTGAATAATAATGATAAATAAGTGATTCGGTAAAAACATACGTAACATTAATAAAATTCAAATCTTTATAAGTCGGAGAAAAATACTGAACAAGGATAATGATCAAATTCTACGTTTTCCTTATCTAAATACTCAGAATCACAATAAAAATAACAAAATACTTATATTCTTGGGAATCGCGGGGTTGTTATTTTGTTTTCTCTCGCTCGATGAAGTATGTCAAGACACATTGCCACGAAATTGCCTAACTTTTTTATCACGTTTAGTGTTGCCATATCGTTACTAGTAAATACGAGTTTTTAAGCCTTACAAATATTCAGGATTACTTATATATGTATAACTTATTTACTTTTTATATTTGTACATATTCTTAAACTGGTAGAATAAGTATTTACTGGTGTAGTACTACTGCCATAAATATTTCTATCGTAACATAGTTCTTGCGTTTTTGCGAATAGTAAAAATTAAAATAAAGATATTAAAAAGCTTAAAATCTTTTTAATTAAAGTGATTCTATCAATGTCGCATTATTTCCAGATAATCCGGTAAATAACTAAGCACCTGGCAACACTTACCCACATCAAATTCATTTCTGCCATAATCTCCCATAATCCCTCCCTGTGAGACCGATAGCAGTACCAACATAGCTTTCGTTTATATCAAGTAAACTAGTGTGCAAATGTTTACGGTCCAGAGTCCACGCGTGACAAACAGGAAAGAGATGAGATTAACGGAATGTTGTTTTTGTCTGTAGAAACAACCGGCCAAGTTCGAGTTGGACTCGCGCACGGGTTTCGTGCCATTTCCTATAAAAAACACGTTTTATGGATTGCAGTCTCTCTTATATATTTTTTTTATTTTGTTTCATTACTTGTAAAAATTTCATTTGTCTAGCTATCACGGTTCATGAGTTACAACCTGGTGACAGACAGACGGACAAAGAAGTCTCAGTAACAAGTCGACAGGTGGTAGAAACAATGTGGTTCGATCGGTGAAGTCCCACCGCCACACCTATTTCTAGCGTGAAGCAGTTCTTGCGTTTCAGGGGAAGGGTGTGGTTGCCGGCTCACTTTTATGTGAGGCGACCATCTCAGACTTCGGGAGTAACAACGCATCTGTGGTCGACTTCATATAGAACCCCTGTTCTATACGAAGTTGCTTACAAATGTCTATGGGCGGCAGTAACCACTTACCATCAGGCTGCTTGCTCGTTTGCGACTTCATATTAATAATAAAGAAACAAGGTTCCGTTTTTACCCTTTCGGTACGGAACCTTAAAAATTGTTTAACATCTTGATATTGAAAGTTTACCAATTTATGTCAGTAGACTTTTGATATTTAAATTTGTTTACTTTGATCTCAATTATCCATATGATCTTTATGATTCTATATTAAAAGCCTAAGGTGGATATACGTCACTATAAAAAATAATGCTTATGTCAAATGTAAGTTGTTAGAATTTTCACAGCTTTTATTATTTGGTATCACTATATATTTAAAATCACTTATTTATCTTATTTATTTATTTAAATAAATAAATAAATTATAGCTATTATCATCGTCGCCAATATCCTCATTATTTTTCAGAGAGCATTCCTTTAGTAAACCAAGGAATGCAGTACCATCTACTCAATGGAATTAAGACTTTATGTTTCGGACCTGTTGATAGTTCTACTAATGTTTCTCTCTCTATGTCGTTCTGTACAGTAATAACATTTAAGTACGAAGGACATTACCCAGATTAAACGCGTTATAATGGTTACTCCGTAATAGCTATGATCTACGACCGTCGTAAAATGATACGCTCGTGCTTAGATTACATTTGCCACCTTTCTAATTACCTTCTACAATTTTATCCGCAGAGAAAAATACTTTTTATACCACCAATTTTTTAGCCTGTATACGATGATGGTCTTTATACTGGTCTACCAAATAAAAGGTTTTGATGTAGCAAAAACCTTAGTCATAAATTTCATCAGCCCATCTCAGTCCATTGTTGGACATAGGTCTCTCCCAAGGCGGTCAACTGAACCCAATCTTCGGCTCTCCTCATCCAGTTACTTCCAGCTGTTTAGTGCACATTATCGCGCCACTAAGCACGATAACGTCCTATGCTACGTTTACTCAAACGCGGTGTCTACTCTAATACACGTTTACTCTAACGATTGTCGGTACGACAGATGTGGTCAAACCTTTAGTCGTATTTCTTGAAACTTCATACAATTTTTAAGATTTATAAATATAATTTAAGATTTATAAGTGTAGCCGGTCTAAGAATTTGTGCACTTTTCTGTATATAATACTTATGACACTTATAGTACCTACATCGAATCTTAATATGTAGCTATTTGTGTTAAAGATGATAGTAACATAAACATCGACTAAATTGGAGAACACTAAAAATAAAAACCTAAAATAACATCCTGCCAAAAATTTCGTAACCAATTAAAACTTACTAACATTGCTAATGTTATTATTCGATTACCTATAGCTGGATACAATTTGCGAAGTAACTCATCCACTCAGTGTCAGTGGGTGTTTGTACGATGGTTTCACGTGATGTTTACGTGTCGCGTGACCGAGTCGTAAAGGGACACGCACTCACACTCGGATTAAGATTTCCAGATGAATATGATTTTAGGCCCATAGACTTAATACTAAGAAGATATGATAAAGACGCAAATCGCAAATAGTCGCAGAGCGAAATATATGAAATATTCAATGCACAGTGCATGATTTTTTCACTCATGTCTTAATTTAGGTTTGAAGTTACGAAATATTTTTTTTTACATTTATAAGGCATTAAATTATTAAATGGATATGAAATAATTATAAATAAAGCGATAAGTGTGTGACCAGGAAGAGAGAGCGGAGTTCATGTTCAATGCTACTTTGAACCTCAACAAAAAAATATGTACCATCAAAATTTGATTGTTTCATTCTAGATAGGAATATTAAGAAAAGTAATGTCAAGGATAAATTTACGTAAATAACATATACTTACATATTTTCAGGTATACAGCTGATATACTGGTAATATGTTACTTAATAACATGACATAGTTACGTAAACAAATAACGTGAATAATTACGTGAACAAATTACAGTTATATTTAATCTCTATTCAATAGTTTGAAGGACCTCGTGACAATACGAAATCCACGCACGTAATGTCCGTTACGACTTTCTACAGCCTTTCTACAAGTCGTGACGTTTACCTAAAGTCATTATTTAACAAGGTATGCAATATATATATAATAATACGACTAATATCTTCCAGTATTTTTTTCTTGTTCTAGAGGGGGAAACTTTTAAAAAGTACCGAACGTACCGAACGTACCGTCAAGAACGGCCGAGGCTACCTCGGCCGTTCTCGACCCTGCGGACCCTGAGGACTCCGGTATCTCTAAAGAAACTCGAGAAAGAAAGTCCGCTGTTTAACAAGAAATTATCTTTAAGTATACAGAAGAATTTATCGGTAAACTAACAGATCAATTCACACTACGTTATATATCTACAACCTGCTGGAGTCGGGTTCAAAGAACTCATAACTTATCATTGCATTAGCAAAACGAGCGTATTGGAAACCTAAATAGTAAGGGGATCAAAGACTCAGAAACATCCGATAGTAATATTAGTTTAGTTATTTTACGGTCAACGTCCCCATAATATAAATAGAAACCTTTTATTAGGACAATATATTGAAGCTACCAATGGTAGTGATAAATAAATAGATACTCTAAAAATCGGTATCATGAAAGATCGCACTATTAATGGAAACGATGTTTTTCATGTTTTATTTACTTATAAATATCTTTTTGCAGAGAACATGTTAAGATTCAAGATATGCATACATTTAAATGTCGGGCATAGTCTTATTAAAATCCTCTCCAAAATTAGAAAGTTTTGAAAAGCATACTTTCGTGTTTTGACTAACTATTTCTTACTATTAATCACAATAAGCTCGTATGCCACTTTCATTCGCTTAAAAATAGGCAGTCTAAACTTACTTTAAACGAAGTGGGTTAAAAAATTAATGATATTTTTTCGAAACTTCATAGCAATCGACAAACGATACTTCAAAACAAGTAAGAATGATTGAAATAAAATAAATTAAACTAAAAGCCGCAGTCCCTTGATGTGCGTAGAATTGACGAAATTATAGACTTAACCATGCGTAAGGCATGAAGTATTATATTTCATGTAAAGGCCGATGTGGTAGCTATTGCTGGATTTAATAATTAATAAAAATCGGGAGCCTGAAAGAAGGAAATGCTACAATACACTTCGAAACTGATGGTCGGATTAACGTCGTTTTCTTAGTAATGTATTATTGGGTGTGCCTGTAACATCATAAGGCCGAGGATAAATAATCCTTCATACCTTTACTTTGCGAATACGCTTTGAAGGTTCATTCGGTTAATGGAGTTCAGTTCTTTGAACTCTTTGACGTATTTACCTGAAAATTTTCAATATTAAAAAAGCTAACGAGCAAACAGTCCGTACCGTGCATACCGCAAACCGGTATGGTAGACTGCATGCTAGTGTGCTACTTATATTTGATTTAAAAATAATTATTACGCAATAATAACACGTAAGTACATCTATTAGTTATGAAATAAAAGTTCAGGCTCGTTATTTATTATTCCCAGAAAGCATCTTCCACTTAGTCATTGAAAAAAATCAAGTTTATCTAATAGTGTAATCGACATGCCAATATTTAGTTCACGTAGTAAGTAGCCGTCATGTATACTAATCAATGTACTGTATTTTATTTTATGGCTTTTAATAGTAGTATGCTTTTCAAATACAAGATTACGGCTACGTTACCGAGTCATCGTAAAGTCGGCACTAGATGTGTTGAGAGGGTTGGCGCATTTCCAAACGGGACCGTAGTCTGAACTGCCCGAAAACTCCTAATAAGCAAACTTAGTCATGTTATGTATAGGTTGAACTAAGGCCACTCTTTATGTAGAAGGTTTTTACTGTATTCACGGTAACTGGCAGTAAGTGTTAATGCTGAGGTAGGAGATCTTTGTGGAACGACATTATTGTCCATTTCACATTTTACTGTATTACCTAAACACTTTTGTAGAGATGCACGTGAAAATGTTAAGTTATTTTCAGAAAAAAGAGAGGTATTGTTTATTGATTTACTTGTTTAATAGTTTAATGTGTTCTGAGTTTTTAATATGAGTATGATGGAGTAGGTTACAGGGACTGGACACTAGATTTAAACTAGAGAGTTGGTTGGCGTACTTCCAAATAGAGCAGTTCTAATGCGTCCCAAAAATTTCGCTTTGTAAATATTCGCTTACTAAAGCAAGTTTTACATAAGGACACTTTCACAATTCTTATAATATTGATTCCAAATATTCCTCACGCCAAAACTGTTTCACGATAGAAATAGGTGTCGAATTAAACTGGTTCCACCAACTCATAAAGTTCTTACAGTTCTTATAATAGTGATTGTAATTTATATAATTATGTAGTCGTTAAACTAGGTTCTATTCATATTAATTGAAAATTCGCCTCGTGTCTAAAATTCCCGAAAACTCCACATAGTTAAAACATTCAATCGCATTAAATGTACACCTTAAATATAGAAAAATATTTTTAATTTTTTTCATACACGCACTGCACGAAGTAGAGTAAAAAAGTTTTGACAGTTTGCTACACGTTTCGTCGTCATAAAATGTGCGCTAGACGTGTCAAACGAATTGGCGTGCTTCCAAGTGGTTTAGAAGTCCGCCCAATCCCAACTAAACGTGGGCAGTACAATAACTTGTACGAGTCAACGAATCCTCTATTATAAGACGCCAATACGACCCGGCAAGTGGGAACACGAGAACAATATTACACTTTGAGGCATAAAATGTGGGAGCGTTTGAGGTATTTTAAAGCTAGCCCTTACATTTGTGTTAACTTGTTGGTTTCTTTCCATTGAATTAGACTAAATTGAAGTGGACATATTTTTACGACATGATGACAATGCAATAGTATATGTTGTTTAAAATATTCTCTATATTTTTTGACAGCCTTAAAACCAGATTACAATTGTACATATACAACTATAAAGACAGTAAAAACATAAGAACAAAATTAAACAACGAGTATGTTTTACTCGTCTAATTTACATGGTACAAAAAATGGATTTTTTATCGACCTCTACGTCACATGTGACAAATTTTACTTGATTATTGGAATATTATGATACACCTTGTGTACTCAGCTAGATAATTAATTATTTATTTACTTATTTTATAACATTTGGACTAGAGGGGATTTAAAATTGGATGGTAACTTCATTTTAAACGTCTCTAGATTGATGTGTTTAACATACCTAATGTATCATTTATATTAAAACTTTGTTTAAAAAATATTTTTCTTACTATATTAGAAAGTCATCTTCCAGTGACATATGAAACTGAATTCAAAAATAAATAATACAAAACTAGTTTATTTTTGGCATTTAATTTCAAACTTGTGATTAGGAAAGTCCATTGGTGTAAACTGGATTACACTGTAATGCAGTTTGTACAAAGCACATATAATGCAATTACTAAAATCAGTTTTATTTTTAACTAGCTATGCATTGCGGTTTCAGCCGCGTTTAAGAATGGAGGTTGATTATTGCCATACAAATTAAAGTCTCACTAAGATTACTAAACTTTTTCATAAATGATCAAAGAAATAACTTTCAGACACAAAAGCTGTAAATAATTTGAGGTCAAACCAACAATGGGATACATTTCATTAATATTTCCGCGAAAGTCTACGAAACCGCGACATTATTGCGAGCCATTCATAACGGGACATATCCACGCCTGCCCACTGGACCGCCGACCATAATCAGGGATAAATTTTATGCACGTAACATTTGTACCATATGTCTAGAAACACAAAGTATGAATTCGGTTGAATAGCAAAAAACACTCCACTTAAATTCAAAGGATATGGCTAGCTTTTTGGTTTTGCATACAGCCTCGTAGTTTGTGAATAAATAACGTTAGGTTGATTTGTTATGCGCCTTTAATTTCTATTTAAACAATTGCATCTGGAAAGCGCAAAACCGTCGTGTTGGATTTAAATTTATTTATTTATTTATTTATTTATTTATATATTTATTGCACCTTTATAATATAAAGTTACAATAGGGCAAACATAATGCCTGATGGCATTCTAATTAAAATTTAAGTGTTCAGTTTAGTTGATTTTTCTTATTTCGACGGCCAAAGCTATGCGCATTGCAGTCTTTTCGTGTGTAGTTAGGAAGTTAGTGTAAATATACTTTATTCTTCAAAAATGTTAAAATATTAATATTTTTTTCTTATATAAATGTTTTTTTACCAAACAGCATCAGGTACATGTTTTTCAAACGTATGCATTCAAGTCGATTTTGATTTTAGTTTTACGCTGTATAGCTACACGGCTTGAGGGATTTTAACATTTGATGCATGATTGAATTTATCCTAAAGTTCCAATGGCAATATTATTATTAAACATTACGGCTGCAAATAGAAAAGAGGGTAAGGAGCTATTTTTTTTTCGTTGATATGATTATTAAATGAAGGCAATTGAATAGACCATTATAAAAGTATACTTTAAGATTTAAATCTACGTTGAAAAAGTAGATAATATTTTGTTGGGTCGTATTTATTTTCAGCTTGAAATCCTCTTGCGGAATTCACTAACCACAAACATTTAATTAGTTTCCACTGTACATCCTTAATACAAGAAGAGCGTTCGTATGTTATGTTCGCAATATACGAATTCCAAATGAAACGAAAACATAAACGCTCTTCCCTGACGTTTACGAGTTACGCAATAAAACACTATTACGCTCTGTAAGATTGTTTTTCATAGTCTAATATGAATTTCGTGGTATAAATTCATGGCTTCCACTAGTATGTATATGAAGTTATTTTTTTATTTGATTGTAACAGCAAACTAGCATACTTTCCCCTGATGGTATGTGGCCACTGCCGCTGATTGACGCCTGTAAGTAACTTCACATAGAACATGACTTTTATGTGATATTAAGAACAGTTGCAATGCTACTCCCGAGATGGTGACCTCATATGGACGTGAACCGGCAACCACACCTTTCAACCGAAACGCAACTGCTTCACGGTATAAGTAGGTGAGAAGGTGGTACCTCCCCGGTCAAACTAAACTCGTTCTACTACCTTTCCAAGTACAGGTTTCTTTCCCCCACTAGCATTTTTAAAACGTACTGAAGGCCACTGAAAAGCCACTGCAGGTTAGACAATGGTTAGTATACAACTGGATTTCGAATATGGAATTGGAAATACAAGACAGGGGGCTATGCTTAACGATGCCACGTGTAAGACCGGGCAATTCTACAAGAGCATTGACAGCTGGCCAGATGGCTCTACATGGTATTCAAAGGCCGGCACGGAAATGACTATAATCCGGATAAGAACATCGAATTATTTACTTTTAGTACTTAGTATTACATCGCAAGTGTAAGTATATTATACTATTAAATTTTGAATGTTATTATATCTGTTATTTATTTGTAGAGCACTAAAATGCAATAAATAATCACTGAATAATTGAATCTCTTTTTATTTGTCTTTAAGAACTTATAATTTAAGCCATATTTACATCTTATTCATTTTCTATTGATTTTACTTTCAAGTATATCTCGAAAAAGAAACACAGAACATTTTATCATGTATCACTTGATAATATTACTTTAATTCTTTGTATTGTTTAGAAGAAGTTCTTGTACCTTAGTCTACAAACCTAGTTGGAAGCACGCCAAACCGCTTGACACATCTAGTACCCACTTTACGACGTCTTCCTGTAGCCGTCATGCAAAGTATGAGCGCCGACGCCGTTGCACCGAAAGTTTGTGTTGGTGTAAAATACCAAAGAATATGTCTAAAATATGTCTAAAGATATACTAATGGTTGGCACTAAGCCTTTTAATCGAGAGTCCGCGGTTCGAACCCCAAACACGCACCACTGATTTTTCTAAAGCGATGTGCATATTAGAAAGAGTTATCATTGCTTTACGGTAAAGGAAAACATCGTGTGGAAACTTGCATACCTGAGAATTCTCTAAAATATAAAAAGGGATCTCTAGGGTGTGTGTATTGTAGATAAACTTAAGATGTTGTTCTTGAGACTTATGTTTCATACATGCATACAATACATTTTTATCCAAATAGACAGAAGAAATATATACCTATGTTCTAAAGAAATAAAATTTACCAATCTACTTCACAATAAATGTCATATTTAAAAGGAACTTTGTGTTTTTGGCCTCAAATCCTAAATCTATTGGAAAGTACATGGCAAACAGCGCAAGGTTTGTTCGTCCTTGTTTAGCATAATTTCTGGTTTGTAGAGGCTTATTAAATGTTTCCTTTTCCAAAAGATCAAAGGCATAGAACGGGGACATAAATGAATGTAATAAATAATATAACAACGAAGCAACGAGAGGCATTTCATTAATATTTCCGAGAAAGTCTCCAAAACCGCGACATTATTGTGGACCATTCATAATATTGGAGTCAGTATATAGTTATACGTTTATACTATAAGAAGAGTCTTACTTCAACAAATTCTATATAGTAATACCTATATTTTCGGGTAATTTAAACTATTCAGTGAAAATGTAACTTTATCTGCAAACATATAAACAATTTACTATGCTATTCTAATATTGAATAGAATAAAAAAGGAATTTCCTAAAAGTATTTACCAATCATCTAGGTAGTATTCATCGCAGTCTTAAATGTAATAGTGGTACCTATGCAGATTCTGTTTTTTTACGGATCAAATGCAAAAGCTCAATTCATGATGTAGTTATTTTAGACTTAGACCGATGTCATTGTTTCGTCAAAAATAGTTTTATTCCAACGTCCATTTTCTTCGAAAAACGTTGAAATAACTGCATTTAACATTACAAATTTGATAACGTTTGAATACTAAAATAGAAAGAATACAAAGTTCAGCTTTATTTGTAAGATACCATCTTTAGACATCGTCTTCGTCAACCCATTTTTGTTCTATTATTGGGCACGGGTCTTTTCTCAGAATGACGGAGTTTTAGGCGGAGACGGAGTTTTAGGTTATTTTGTATTTTGTAGATATATTTGTAAAAAAACAATTTTAAAGGTACTTATTGGACTTTATTTTAATTATACTGAATTTATTGTGACCAACTTCTAATTAAGTATTTGGTATTATTTAGAATAATTTCTTTTTATTTAATTTTGTCGTATTGATACCATTAATATAATAAAATTTGATATTTCATGTACCAGTGCACACTTTGGAACATCCAAAAAAGCGAGAAACAAGACAATATCTAAAATTGTGAGCAGGTAATATTCGCACTGAGTAAAAAAGTAATTACCTTTGAAATAGTAATACCCAAGGTAATAGCGACAATATTCTAGAGTTTCGGAGCTATTCCGATATTGTATTGCACATCCTAGCTTGGAACGAGATCAAAGTAATTCATCATGTTCACGTATAGAAACGGAAGAAGCGCTCTGCTGCGTTTTATGATCAATATTCAAGGTCCATCCAACGTTATTACCGTACATATGAGACACATGTTGCATCACTATGAATTAAAGTAAAATAAGAAGGTGAATTAGCAGCATTCATTCATTCATTTTAAAAACCATTAAGAAGATATGATTTTCTTTTTTTTATAATGAAGATTCACTTCATTATAAAAAAAAGAAAATCATATCTTTTATTTTTATGCATTCAATGTGAGTTTGAAAAGAATTTAAAGTTACGGCGCACATTCTATGGTCCCATTTTAGTTACCAGTAGGGCATCGGTAAACTAAAAAGGAAACATAAAGAAGCTACACATAGTTGTAAACATAATATATAATTATAATATTGTATGTATCCCGTCGCATGAATGCGAATGAAAAGTATTTTTGAAGCAATTCATATAGTAATCTCGATATAAAAAAAACTTTTGTCTCACTCTCGTTCTAACATATTTCAATATCTCTTACGTTATTTGAAAAATGCTTAAACAACAGTTTTGAAATTGCATTAAGATGGAATATTACTATTGTACTAGTTGGATAAAAGTGATCGCGGATAATAATAAAATATATAATAAAATAAGTGAAAATCTATCCTAGAAACGTACCGAAGTCTCTGAAGGCGACATAAAAAGACGTGAGAGTAAAAAAATCATTATTACTTTGGAGTTTTAGTAGTTTGGTAGTTTCCTCGAACTAATTACATTCTAGAGTTTCTACCGTTTCGGTAGTGCAAACTATAGTAGGTACTTATACTGGTGATTTCAAATAACTAACAACTTTTCATGTTTATTTCTTACCTGAGAATACTAACATAATTTATGAATGTTTTTGTTGCAGTAGCAAACGTGTATGACTACAACCTGATGTATCTGATATAAGTAGCCACTAACACACAGATTAACATTAGAATCCTACCTGAAATCGACCACAATCGTCAAACATGCATTGCTATACCTAAGTGCTTTGTTTTTAAAAGCTTTTATTTAAGTTGCAATGTTTGTATGTATGTTTGGGGCAAATCTTGCAAGCTGAATTTAACCCACTTCTCAGTATCCAATTGAGCTGAAATTTGGAACACACATTAAGTTCTAATGACAATGCAATTATATGTAATCAATATTGTTGTAATTCCAAAATGGCCGCCGCAGCAATGTGGCGGAATACATATTTTCGTCCAACCCATCCAATATGGGTATGAAGTGAAAGAGCTTAATTTGCGGAAATCAATGTAGTACGGAAAAAAACTTGTTTTTAAAAAAAACTTTTTTATACTAATTTATAATAACTAATATTTACTTATATATAATTGGCACCACTGTCATGCGTTTTAATTAATTAACATAAACGATGTTTAGAGGAAACATAGTAAGGTCGTACTAAGGGCTTTCCATTATGAAACGTTTATAAAATAGCCTGGCGGATAGGCCGTTACCTTAATTTGATTTGACATTATCGTAATTGAGAACATTATGACCCTCTTAAATTTATTTCGATGGGTGTATTTGATATTTAGAGAGCTTTCCCTCTCATGTTTACAGCGAAATATTCCAAAATTAATACGATTATCATAATTTGTTCCTGATCCTTAAATAAATAAGATTACTTTTCCTAAAAGAAATAATGAGATTGTTTTTTAATTTAATTTGATTTAATTCTTTTTAGGTTCGATACTATTTAGCAAACCAGTGTAATCCATTAGTAGGTGATCTTTAACTCCCATAAACATGTATACAAATAAATACATTCGAAGTGTCTGTTTTACTAAAAAACATGATACTTATGTGAACAAAAAATAAATTACTAATTTTTTTTTCTGCCTGTTTATTTGTTCTGGATATTCTCCGATACCATTGGACCGATTTTGACGGGACTTTAACATCTGATGTTAAAAGGAATGACTTACAAATGGCTAAATAAAATTGGGAATTATGTTACTTCTACGGTTATGTAAATTTTGCTCATAAGAATCAATGTTGACGGTTTCGCATTATTGGAAATACAATGAAATGGATAGCCTAAAATATTTTTTTAAAGTGCAAAGTACTTTGGAATGTATAGGAAACTTAATTAACTCACAGTTCGTTCAAAGTTACTCCTGTTGGTAGTATATAAGGCTTACTCCAATTTTTATTTGATTTGAAACACATAGAGTGATTTAAGATTAATTTACTTAAATATACTGAGATGAATTTCAAGTTTATTTTCTTTTCATCTTTATTTGATTCAAAAATCCACCACAAGCGATCCACTACAAACACTTACTAATAGTGTTTGTTTTATTTAATTAATTTTTGTCACAATTAATTAATTGTTTGTAACAATTAATTTTCCCATCACTAGTCCGAGTGACCCCTAGAGCATTGCCGCCCTGTGGCAGCGATGTAAGGACACACCTCTCCTACATTACCGCTAGTAAAATTTCCTCTGCAGTGCGTAGAACAACGCGACTGTGGAGATGTCTTTGTGTTAAAAAGAAATAATGTGCATTTTTTTTAATTTAGGTATTATGAATTCTTGATAGGTAAATTTTTCAATTATGAAATTCGGGAAACTTTATTTCCAGAAACTTAAGTTGTCTAGAGACTCTCGAATTTATATACTCATCGCATAATATTAAGGTTACAGAAAAAGATGATGAGAAAATCATTTTATTGAATACTACTACTATATTGTACACTAGTACTACGAAAAAAAGCTTAAATGAGTATATGTTTTAACATTTTATTTCCAAAATATTCATGTTTTCATTTCGTCTTGTTATGACATACCGGCTGACTTACTTGTGGCGTAACCAGGCGAGGGCTCTGCTCCATTATCTATAAAAAACGCCAAAATTAATATCACATCTGTTGCATAAGACCCCCTAAATCTTATTATTTTATTCTGTTTTAGTATGTGTTGTTGTAGCGGCAGCATAAAACACATGATTTGTGAAAATTTCAACTGACTAGCTATAACAGTTTCACAGTTTATGAGATAAATCCTGTTGACATAGGACGGACAGACGGGTAGCGTGGTCCTAGAAATTTAGTTTCGTTTTTACCCTTTGTACGGGACCCTAAAATCGTCTCTACTACCGTTTTAATTTTATGTCTAACAGCGACTCCACACATACCTCTGTCCACTTCATTACGATCCTGCGTAATAAGGACTAACGCCAGAGGTTATTGCGTTACTGACATTATCGTTAATTTTTTATACCGTAGAGTCGCATTCTAACGTGAAAAATTTAATGTGATATGAAGCAATTATTGTGGAGTCTGTCTGACGTTAAGTTGAAGATAGTCGGATCGAATCCCAAACAGACTGATATCTAACTATATATATAACGATAAATTGAACAATTTAAAAAAACATAGGTATGTACGTTAATGAATATTTCAATAAATTTTTAAAAAGTTTGTAATTATACGCTTTCTACACTTATAGCATCGCACTAGAATTTTCATCTGCATCGTGGGTACTATGGACACACAAAGAACGAAAACACAAACAACCAGACCCACAACTGAATATAAACTCATCATTTAAATGTATGTCTGGCCGGGGAACGAACTCAGAACTCGTATGGTGACGTTGATCGTTACGCGAATCTTCAAAATCCTATGTTAAAAATATGTGTTGTACAAATAAAACGTCACAAATAAACCCAGAAAGTCCAAGGTGGCGAACCGTGAAACCGGAACTTCTCAAATAAGACAATACAACGGTTTCATACAAAACAAAATTCAGTAGAAGTTACATTCGGGAATAATTTTCGATATTTCAACCCGTAAAGTATATTTTCACTCGTCCTGTCACGAGTGTAGGGTTGGTAAAAGGGTGGAAAATTAATGCATTCATATATTTGAAAAAATAATGAAATATTTCTGCGCATAGGGGTATTAAGACATAATATATAGGGGTATAAAGAAATAATGAAAAATATTTGAATATCTCATTCCCATATGCGGATATCTTATTTTGCTTATACAAAACTTCAGCTCTTATTCAAGCCACGAAGTAAAATCAGAAGGGTACAACGCCATCTAGTTGTAACGCCGACAAGTGTTTTCTTAACGCATTTTCGTTTCATCGAGTTTCAAATTATAAGAATTCTAAATAAATTTCTCTTAAAGGTAGAAGTAAAATACCAGCTTTTATTTCAACACACTGGAAAAAATTCAGTAGTCAAAGCCGTAATTTTGTTGCGTTGTACACGTTGTCACCTTAAGATACCATTTCATTTGCTACTAAAATTGGGATGGCCGCCAATTTAGCAAGGCGGCCATTTTAGATTAACAACAATATCGACTATAACTGCATTCTGAACAGAACTAAATGACGACCCGCGTGGCCGAGCGGTTACCATACCGATCTAACGCGCAGTGGGTCCCGGGTTCGATTCCCGGCCAGACAGGCATCTGAATGATGAGTTTAGATTTCTGTTCCGGGTCTGGGTGTTTTTGTATTCGTCTTTGTGTGTCCATGGCACCCACGACACAGGAGAAAATCCTAGTGTAGGGCTATGACTGTAGAAAGCGTGTAAAAAAGCGTGTGTAAGATTTTGACGTTATTTTTTATTATTTCTCAACGTTATTATATAACATAACATTAATACTCTTTTAATTTATGTATATAGACTTACATAAACATATCGTGTTCATAATACTGATGAAGTAAGTTCCAACCATAGCGTTGAATATAAGCCCGCTTTTTGTTATAAAGGCTCTTTGATAATCCTGAAATTGAAATATAAATTAATAAATAGGTTCATCCAAAAGTCGATATAAATTTTTTGATCTTTTAAGCCAACGTACCTTTGCTTCATTATAGAAAATCCACAGTATGAAGAAGTATATTGGTAGTGATAATAATCTCATTGACATTTGCTTAATTCCAAACTTCTTTAAATTGAAAATAGATGCCAATATTCTCCTAAAAAAGTTAAAACGTAATGATTTTACTTTGATATAATTAATAATAACGGGGACGTCTTACCCTCCGGCCTCTCATATGCTACGGTTTAGTCGACATAAGGAACGTTGGACAGGTATGTTCGGGCCTCGATGGGTACCCTTTATCTGGGCTAGGCGAGCCGACGGTCGTCCCCCAGGTGATCGGTGATTAAACCAGGCCAGAGAATTCCTGCCGAAGCGGCTGCCCCCTAGGTGGTCGACCGTGTAGGGGCATGAACCCCTTCAGGTGTGAATGCGGTTCATTCTATGCACGCTCGGAATTGAACGTGCGAGTCGGAACATAAAGTCCTCGACGTTCTCAATCTTGAGGTCGCGCCTCACCACGTCATTTCTGACGTCGATTGAATTTTTGAAGAAGATAATTGGACTAACTTTCGAAAGAAAAATAAAAGGAAAGTGCTAAGCAAATAGACCATCAATCTAACATTACATATTAGACATACAAAAATACATTATATAGTTGGGTTTTTATAGTTGTTTTTTTGTAGTTGTAAAGATTTACTAATGTACTGCGTGGTTCATTTCTGTGTTATATCTATTTACTTTTCGGCGCTTGTTTCTCTAGACATCCACGAAAACTTACATATACAGCATCCAAATAACTTTGACTCCGCTGGGTTTGCCGTAATTCATCTGTATTTTGTTAGGGTTTATAATACGACTGTGTTCGGTGTGATTGCTTTGCATTATTCCTGGACCCTCCAGCCTAAACTTCTCCACCAAAGCTGCAATTTGATGGTTCGATTCTATGAATCGTTCCCGCGATCTTCTGTCGACTGTAGACAGGCATACTGAAACAAAAATAACTATTAAATAAATATATTAAAATAAGTGCTTTAGTTAAGATATTATATTATTAAACTAGACCGAAATTAACGTCAGTACATCTGAGAAAAAGCCTTCTTTACTTAGCACTTAAAGGATTCAAATCTACAAACGAAACAATATGACTAAAGCTGATTGACAAAACCATTTATTTGAAAAAGAATATCTTTAAGAAATATACCTGTTTCTAGAATATTAAGTATTTAAGAATAGACTTTATATAAAAAATACTTACGATAATACATAAGAGGGTTCTCCAATTGTGGGCAAGGGAAGCCGATGCTTCCGAAGTAGTCCAGAAGATTTCTGGTAGGCCCTGCGTACACTACGTCACCCAGGCACAAGTATACCACACGGTCCAGGAAAGGAAACACGTCTGAAAAATGGATTGACTGTTAATAAGCAGTTAATCAAAAAAATAAAAGTAAAAATTGGTATTATATAGGTACATATAATCAAGTCGTAGAAGGCACACATTTCACAATTTCAATATACCACACGGTCTAGAAAGGGGAACACGTCTGAAAATGTATTGATTGTTAAATTAGACAGTTAATCAATAAGTTAAAAGGAAAAAAATTGGTATCATATACATTTATTCAAGTCGTAGAAGGCACAAATTTCATGTAGGCACTAAGTTGATTGGATTTGTGTAGTAGGTCGAGACGTTACAGGAACGGAAATTGGACATAAGTTTGTTGCGTTAATCGATGACTGAAACAGTCTTCTAGTAAAAAAGTACATAATAGGAGGAAAACCCATTTGCTGTAAGAAATTAATGAGACAAAATAATATTAAAGGAGAAGAAAAAATTCTACATTTAAATTAAAGGACAATTATGAAATATTAGCAACTCACCTGACCTCGGCTTTTCCATGGTAAGTATAATAGCCGTACCATACTTTTTCGCAGCATTCGAAAGGATGGAAATGACGAGATAAGTGTTCAGAGGGTCCAAGTCCCATGTCGGCTCATCCAATAACAAAATGACTAAAAAAGAAGTAATTCAGTAAATAATAGTAAGTACCTACAGTTCGTCATATCCGTTATATCCGTAACATACCTACTAGGGATGTTACGGATATGATCTATTAAGTTTCGGATCTGGATACGGATATAGGAATAATATTATACCGGTTACGAATACAGTTACGGATATGTAGTTATGCCTGAATCCGTTCGTTTTGGATAGTTTCAGCTACGAATATTATATTTTTAAGGAATTTTAAACGTTACTGTGCTAAACTTGTGTTTAACGTTTAAAATTCCTGTGTTTAATAACGTTTAAAATAACGTTTAAAATGTGTAATACGTATTTTGAGTTTATTTTCTATGTTATTAATATTTATTAGGTAAAATCAGTCATATTAGTTATTATTACAGCTACCTAAACACTTGTACCTAATTGTTATTTACCTACTAAAAGTAATAAAATATCTCAAAATATCTGTAATTATTCGAAACTATCATATCGATCGGATATCCGATAGTTTCGGTTACGGATACAAAACTCCAAAACATCCCTGGTATTTACATAACATATCGTAATATGCTAAGTGTTTTAGCTCTTGTGATTCGACTGGGACTCACTATCGCTTATTTGTATTATATAATAGTTGTCCCAAGCGTTGCTGCATCATGGTTTGTAGGGCCAAAGACTGTTAACCAGGCATTCCGACTTAGTTTTCTGGGTAGCAATGCATCCATGATCGACTTAGTACGAGCTTAGTACGTATCCTCAAAACGATCATTGTTTACGTTTTCTCTCATACCTTGCACGTGGGCACTTACAAATAAGTAGTCAATTTAAACTTAACTACCACCAGATCGGAACGCGACTCCAAACTCAGAAGATACGGCAAGAAATTCAACTTGTCTTTGTTTGTATAATATCTTTTTTAACAATTTGTTTTACGTAGTAATAAAAGCTAGTATCTTGTCTTTAATTACTCGGGCTGAATATTCGCCTGTTAGTATAATTTTGTTAAAATTGTATAGTTATAGAATCTAAGCATGAAGAACGTCACTTACTCGGATCTCTTATGAGCTGTACCCCAATGACTAGTCGTCGGTATTCGCTTTTCGTTAAACTTGTAACACATTTGTTCGCGACCTATAAAAATAATTATTTTATTTAAATCTTAACTATATTCTCAACGTTGACGTGAAGAGTAAGAGCATATCTCTTACCTGTGATAGTGCCAAATCTGCCATTACTTGCTTAACTTTTGAAGACTTTAAGTAACCAGAGATCTGTAAAGTGTAAATTTAAATATGTTATTATTTAATTCAAATGTGAGAGCGTCGTTATCATATTTATGTGCATATGTATGGCATATAATTAAGTAAACTATATTAGGTGTGTGAGCTATAATACATAGATACATATAATCTCTTCTCCATGATGTCTTCTGAGACGACAAACAGATTAAATTTAAAGGAAGGGCAGCATTGTTATCCTGAGAAGTCATTAAAGAATTGCAGTAACCGAAAATTCCAAACGCGGTAATTTTGTAGTCACTATGGTAAAACCCTGTTTTAGTCACGTACATTTCTGCTATATCAATACTTTCTAAGACAAATAGTTTGAATTAGATTTTCTTGCTACCTTTGTTAGGGACAATGCTAGAGTTTGCTGCACGCTGAGTCCAGGTAAGAGGCGTGTGGAGTGCCGCACCAGCGCGCACGTGTTCTTGAACTGTTCCTCTTCCATCGGCACACCTTCTAGCAAAATATGGCCCTTGCATGGTACTCGTCGGCTGATCACGTCGAGAAGAGCGCGTTTACCACTGCCTACAGAATATAATATGAGCTATATTGTTACAATTTAAATTATACAAATAATGATCATCAATTCAAAATCAAATTATTTACAGCCCCGTTAATTGCAATTTGCTGCACATCATCCTGTTGTTCTTCCCCGCTATGCAAATATACAATGGACTTAAATAAAGCCGTCGATAGACTCGTTCGTTGCTTTCCGGCTCATCGAAGCGTAAAACCTTCGTATTATTTCTGTGTCTAATTAATATCCTGCTCCCTTATAAGTTCTTGAAACTATAGTGATAAATAAAGTTTAAAATATAAAACAGAAAAAAATCTACCTTTCGAGCCCAGTATAGCCGTAACCTCCCCGCTATGTGTCAGGAAGGAGACATCTTTGAGAATGACGCCTGTTTTCACACCACCTGTCAATCGTTGGAAAAAACTGCCTGGCTCCACCTGACGCAAAATACGTGAATATACTTGTGTGACATACTTTATAGGACGGATGTCTATAATAAAATATCTTTAAAGTGATGAATTAGTATGGAATATATGTGATTGAATGCATACTATAATTGCAGCCCTGGAACTTCAGTTATTTTTAGGCGGGGCAAAAACTTAAAAATGCCGCCCCTGCCCACTTGAATAATTTTTTACCATCTTAATCATTTCAGCCATAAGATGTCAAATATTTGGTGGTCATTTAAAACGTATACGTGTCCTGAGTTATACTTCCTGCTGACGAGGCGCGTCACTCTCACACCTCAATGGCCAAAGTTAAATCAAAGATGAGTTGCGCATTCGTTTGCAAGGTTTGAATCTGCCGCCCTCTGAACTTGCCACCGGGGCAAATAGGGCCCGGCAAGCCGGGGCCTATTTGCCGGGGCTGGTTAATTGTTATGTCAGACTTAAGGGGTGGAAGAGGATGTGTGATTATCTGGGAGGATGTAGATTAGAATGAACTAAGCTTAGATATATTTATTCAGCCTATGAACTTTAAGATATATAGCTCAGTATTATGTATTATCCGATCAGTGACAGTGAGCGGTGACAGCCTAATGGTTGAAACTCGGTCCCTCAATCGAGGGTCCGATGTTCAAATCCCAGGCAAGCACCTTTGATTTTTCTAAAATGATGTGCGTATTAGAAAGTATTATGAATACTATGGATAAAACTTTCTTAATCTGAGACCCATGTCCAGTAGTGGGATAATAATGTTGATGATGATTATGTATTATAAAATTTTAATTAGATATTCATTAGTACAGATTTTTAGACATTTATTAAAGTTAAAGTAGGAAGACTTGTTATAGAGTTGAAAAATTAAAATTGAACTACTTATTATAAATTATTATATGCAACTACCATTGTAGTGGCAACCGTATGATCGTGGGAATACTGCGAGCAATATTAAAACGACCTACATTTGCACGGTATGACTTTTATTTGCAGCTAGCACACTTAGCTAGCTTACAATATAAACAAAAGTGATCCATTTGTATTAGGGTTCTGTTTTAAAATATCGTGATTGTTGTGTGAAAATTGATTAATTTGACATGCAATTAAATAAACAAACTTATTTAGAAAATAATACTTCATTAGGTGGCATAAGTTTTGTTGATCATCCCTCGTCCCGTATAAAGGACATCAACGGGTTCCCGTTCCCAAGTAAAAGTATTTAATTATCTCATAAGTAACATAGCATTATAGCTTGTATTTAAGCTAATATTTTTCTATATTTCAATATCATTTTTATTTTATATTAAACTTTTTAAATATGTATTAGCTATTTAATAAATATCACATTTCCATTTAAATGAATTATGGTAGTATTTTCTTAAAACAACATAATAATTATCGCAAATGTCTATAACTGTATATATTTTTTATTAAATATTACAAGTATACTTTAAATAAGAGATGCCCATACCACAATTACTACATAAATAAAGGTAGACGTACACTGAGTTTGTAACAAGATAAATAGATTCTTACCTGTCCAGAATGGAAAACATTGCACAGCTCCAAAGTATAATCGCTGCCGATCATGTTTGTAAATAGAATTGTATAAATTCGTTTATAAAACAAACATTTGCCTTAACACGCGCATTTCCTCCAAACCAGGTCGCTTACTAACTTAACGCTAAGTTAACGTCACAAGCGAGGTTGCCAACTTGATTTGTAGCTAACTTCATGCTCCTAACTGTACTTGACTTTATGGTAAAGCATTGTCAATCAAATATGCACCTTGTTGTAATGAAATACGAATCAAAATGTACTACAAAAACATAATGGCGGTGTTAAGGAGACGCTCATAACTTAACTTTCCTCTCATTTAACTTTAAGTTTTTAACTTTCTTTTTTATTTATTTGATATAAGATAATATACGTCAATTAAATAAACCTAAGTTACACAAGTACATATTAATAAAATTTTACAATTATATATCTGTTCCTGTAATTACTATAACAAATATGAATCTACCCTCAGCTATATACGTTTGTTGCACACGATAAGACGAACTAATGTCATATTAGAATGATATGTGAAAAAATATGTATTATTTAACTTTGATACCGGTAAATTAATTTAAATTAATTAATATAAGCTATATACATACACACTACTCTAAAATCTAAATCACTACTACTGTCTTTGAAAAAAAATAATTTAAATAAATTAAAACTACACTAACAACAGCAACAAAATAGTAACAACTGTTAGATCTTGCCCTTAACAATGAAAGCCTCATTTTTCCATACATTTTCTACGCATCGCCGCCACACATATTCACCATGAACCTCGAAAAGGCTAAACACTATTTCTATTCTTTTTCTTCGCGCTGCAAAACCTGCTGTGATGACGAGACACCTACACATCTACCTTAGTTGTGTTCGTACATTCCAATGATTAGTGTTCTCCCTCGCTCGTATAGTGGTAATGGAGGTTGAAAAGAGAGGGGCGACCTGCGCAGTGTCAGTGACTGCCAGTACAGGTATGGTCGCGGCCGCAGTCCGGCAGTACGGCAAAGATATAGCAACCCTACTTTGCAACGAATCGCACATGTAAACGAACGAAACCGAAATAAACTGAATTAGTATTTAAAATCGACGTACGAATGACGATGTTTTGAGTGTACAAAGATTCTTGCTGAGCATTTTCAGTGATAGTGGTTTACAGTGCTGTGTAATAGTGGGTTCCATCGTCAGAGTCCCGTTGGCCGGTTTTTATCGAGTAAGTTGTAGTTGAAAAGCATTCTTATGTTTATCTAGGTGGTTAGAATTAAATTTATAATAGAATCAAGCTATGATTTGGTAAAATTTATAAATGAAGTCCAATTCTATTAGTTTCAGGTATTATATTGTGTAATGTTTAAGTATTTTACTTCTAACTTAAGTATGAACCAGCCTCTAGTAATCGTTGAACCAGAGTTGCGTATTTTTACATGTTATTTTGAGTCAATTTACCTTTTAAGCAAATATAAATATCATTGACATACTTAAAGCAGATGAGGTCAATCCAAAAGTGTAAATTAATGTAAAATTATATTGGTGTCAATTAACTTAGTTAACACTTACCGTAACTATTTTCAACGCTTGGGTGATGTTACGTACCACGAGTATAGAATTTTATACAATAAATTGTAAGATACATAAATAACATTTGTATAGCACTTTTTTACAACATATTTATGTTCATTGTAAAATAAGGCGCTTCTAGACTCTAATTTTACAATGGAGATCTTTAATATATGATCGAAAAGCACATTAATGCTTTGCCAAATTCATTATATTTACGTAAAAGTAAAGATACTACCTATTTGTGTGTTATGAAAAGTAACCAGCTACTAATCAGTTATAAAAAACAGGATTACTGACGATTTTTATTTAATGTAAGGTACAATAGCATTGATGCTCTGACATATCGATATGTGTAAGTTAATAGGGTCTGTTCAATGTATTGGTGCCCTTAAGGGCTAAACGTCTGGTATTCGTACCATTGTATTTGGTATACCAAATGGGGTTTTAAAATCTTGACAAAATGCGTCCATCTGATCAGCTACAATGGAGTTACGAAGCATTTTTCATCTTTTTTTTAAGATAATTTAATTTTCATAATACGTAATGAAGTTCGTACAGGGATTATACTTTAAACAAAGGAATAAAGATCGATAGCGGCTAAAAAAATTGCAGGTAGGGATCCCATATTTACTAGTGTAGGATATGGAAAATAAATGAAGCATACGACGATACTTGTACGAGCGAAGAAGGATAATAGAGTGAAGTTTTTCCTTGGTAAATGAAAGAATTTCATTAGTTGGTAATTACCAACTAATGAACTATCAATTGATAGTCACTGTATGTATAAGTTTAATAATGTACCTACCATGAAACTGTGCTACAAAATGGCAAATTTCTTTACTGTCCGTTGAAACGTAAACGTAATACGTACCCAACCACGCGACCTCTTTTTGACTCTTTTTGACTCCCCATCTCTTCCAGCTCCCCTTCTAGTCTTCATAAACCGGTTATCAATATTTTTGCGCTAAAAAACGAGACATTTTCATCAAGGAAATTGACTACGTGACAAAAATATAAACCTGAAAACCTCCGCCCCCCTAAAATGGTCACGTGCTTTGGGCGCGTCCTATTAACCGGCCCCTAATTTGTTTCGTTGATGATCGATCGTTCGTAGAAGTAATTTAATACAAAAAACAAACAACAAAATCAAACAAAAAACTCAAAATCCCCAAAAAAATATACCAGGTAGCCAGATGAAACCAGTTTTTGAAAAAATTACCTGTATCTGTTAGCACAGTTATGATTTTGGCAACACATACTTACTAGGCGCACATATTCGAGAGGTACCTAGAATGACTAATAGGCGATGTCGGCGTTCAGACGTATAATTCAAAGCTCTCGAGACACAGCTTTGTACTTAAGAAACTTGAGCACAAAAACATAAAACAATAGCCACAATGGTAACGACCTCAGGATGGAATGACTCAGTGTCTGAATTTAAAAGCATCTGAGCGGCAAACCAAGGATGCCTTCTCCATGAGAAATAAGCGAAGTACGAGTAACTTTAAAATAAAATAATACCATTTACGAACGAATTATTAATATTTACTATGGTTGTATGGCATTGTTGTATGGTATACTTAGTATGGCACCCTATGGTTTATGAAAACCTAGTCAGTTGTAAAAATAAAACAAAAAATCTAGCATTTCGTGATTTCCATGGCATATACTTTAGATATATAACGAACAATTTTTGAAGCTCAATATTTTATGTTAGCAGATAAATATTTAAATATATAATTTCCTTTTATCTTCTTCAGTTGAAACGAAAATATTTGTGCCAAGTGATTTACAGGATTTTTCGAGCAAAGAGAGATAAACTGATTAAGTTCTAATAATAAAAGATGAAGTCATCAATGTAAAATTTTGTAAATATGACGGTGATCTCAATCTGTAAAACATGATGTGCTAACATGGAAATCCCCAAACAGCTTAATCTTAGTAGGTTAATACTTGCTTGTAAAACTTAGTAATTATCGTAAATTAACGATACTTTGTTTCTTTAGTATCGTATTTATGATAATATTTCATCAACAACCCTATTTAACACACAAAGTATACATGGCTAGAATCAATTTTGGGTATATCATTACAATAATAAACTTTATATATTTTTGTTAGCTATTTTCAAAGATAACCGTGGTTAAGGACATTTTCAGGGCTCAAACGAATAGTATTCCTGCTGTACTCTTACCTACAGCTGCTCTGGAAAGGAATAACGTTTTTAGGTTAGAGATCATACATACATAGAGGTAGATCATTAAGCTAGAGATACAACCAAATTATGAAATTATAGAAAGCTTAAAGTACCTTTCAATAATGGGACATGATTCACACATACTTTATTATGACCTTCGTGAAGTAAATCGAGCCTAGAGGCTTATGGCTTTACTCAGCACTTTGTAAATTGCAACACGGTATATACAATGTATGTATTAGACCAATCAGCTGTCATATGGTGAGAGTTTGATTGATACTCGTATAATGATCAGCGATCATACAGTAGCTTTCCCATGATGTGCATTGTTAAAATGGGTTGATACGTAGACAAATAGTATTCGTCTATCCATTTATTCTACATATCATAATAATAGAAGTTTCGTACAACGCCTGTATATGTGTAAGGCAAGACAAGGTATTATGGCTATGTAAAAAATAAATGGTTAAAAAGAAGATGCTTAGGCAAGGTATCGTGATGTTTTCCATTGCTGAAGAAATGTCACAATTATCACCAGTCATTGCAAAACTATTTGGAATTCGAACCATGCAATGTTTTTTTGGCATAACTTAGAAATAGCTAACGAGCATGCACTTCAGATGGTAAGTGTTCGCTGCCACCCATTGACCTATAAACAACTTCATGTAAAATAGGGGTCCTGAGAAAGGGGATTCTGAGGACTGAGATAGTTGCTTCATATCAAATGTTCGGAGACCCGTCGAAATGCATGAAATACTCAACTCTTAAGTAAAAATAGTTGTGGTGGTGCTATATAATTTTGTATTTCGTATCAATAATTTACAGCTTTTAAACATATTCTTATTCTTACAGACTACACTGAGTTTCCAGTTTTGTAACTGTTGTTAAGTCTAATACTTATTAAATCTAATACAATCTAGTTACTGGGGAAACGGGCCGTGACGGTTGAAAAATATACATTCGCTTATGTTATAATTGTGTTTTGGGCAACTTTTCACCTAAAAACCAGTTGTTAGTTGCGCATTTATAAAATACTACATTGTTCTCGTAGCTCCGCCCAATTCAGTCCCTTTTTTACGGTAATGAGTAGGCACTAAAACATAGCCCGTAGTTATTAACTACGGGCCAAATTTCAGTTAAATTCGCCGAGAGGTTTTTGCGTCTAAATACTACCCGTCAAACATTTATCTATCCTCCTAATATTAGTATTATTTCAACAATTCAGTATTCTTATGCTGTATTTTCGTTAATTTTCAATAGATTTCATAAATATTTAAAATGATTATAGAACTTCTGGTGGATCGAAAACGGTTACGCAGCCTATTTCTACTTTATAATAGACCCTTAAGCTGTGTACTGAGTTGATGAGAGGTAAAAGAGTAAGAGAGGAGGTAAGAACTTACTTAACTACTTACTCGAGACGTATCAAATTACTCTACAGGGGCAGGTTTACTTTAGAATAATGATACGAGGCTAGGAAAGACGGATTGCTGTTACCGCGTGCGGTATGGCTAAGAGTGTGGTAGGTATAGATAGAAGTTATCCCTCAAATATATATAATTAGGAAGATTACATACACCGCTTAGATACAAAGACTCATAGTTTGCTACTTCTATAATAAATTGATTTTATTGGATGTAATTATGATAAATAAAGAGCAAACAAGTTATTAAATATCTCAATAACTTTCTTAACGTAAACTAGCGATAAAATTCGTATAATATTCTTTCTAGAAATAAAAGTAATTAACTTATCTCTATCTATGCTCTATTAACTGGGTAAAGATGTGGTTGAATAATATAAATATATATATTATAGTCAATTGGTAATGTTTCTGTAATTAATTACGAATAAGTTACCAACTCGTTACATTATTAAAGTCGTATAAGAGATAAATGAGAAATTTTAAACACTTGTCTGCAAAATATTTTACGCTTCAGACTTTAAATTGCTTTTAAGGCCAAGATAAAATATGGTCTAATCATCTTTTCGGATATTATTCAAACAAAACAAATATTTTATGAAAAAATGGATGCTTTGGAAGATATTTCTAATCAATTTGTCCAAGATAATGATAGCCTCCTCACATCCATAAACCATTAAAATGAAGTTAGAAAAATCGTAAATTTAAGAAATTTCTAAAGGTAAAGAAACGCAGAATGAATGATTGAATAATAAATGAATATTAATATATATAATGAAGTTATAGCGGACGTAGAACATTCGATTTATTTTTAAGCCGTCTTGATGTTATAACCTATAATTGCATAGTGAAAAACACATTTATGAAAGTTTATTCAACAAGATAATTATAATTGTTACAATATAATATACCTATTATATAAATAATTCTTAATTTCGTGTGGCTCTTAACACGATGTGTTACATGATTGTAGTGTTAATTACTCAGATAAAGTAGGCTAGGGTAGAGTTTGAGAATCGGTTACCTGAACTGCGGCTGAGTTATTGACGAAATATGATAAATTCCGAGAATGATTGTATGCCTGCGTATGAAACTTTATCAATTGTATCCACAAAACAGCAATTTGTATGGTCACGTAATGATTAGATACAGTGAACCCATCAGAATACTCACGTCCTACAAACAGATGAGCGTGAAGGTAGTGTCCTATGTCAATGATGCCTTGCGTAATGTTTTATTGTTCGCCGTCTATTATCAGAGGTCAGTCAATAGATAAATTTAATTTCGTATGACAAACATGTTCTCATGTTCATTTTTTTCCTGCTATAGTAACTTACTGACCTACAATTCATTTATTAGACTTCTATCTTACTAGGTAAAGAAATATGTTTTAATCTTAGAAAGTTTATGTATTTATTTATTGCACCTTTATAATAATACGTCACAATAGGGAAAACTTAATGCCTGTTGAAAAGTTCTTACTGTTTTGCGTAAAAAAATTGGGAAGTATTCCTTAAATCCATTTTACGACGTGTTTTAAAAACTCCACTGCGTAGTCTGTCAATAATTCTTCAAATCTGTCAATAATACTTCAGTTTGGACAATAAAATCGAAATCGTCCGATATAATACTCACTCTCGGCGTAACGGGCGTATTGACCGGAAATATAATAATGGCCTTGCATAATTAGTCCATTCGCGTCAGTTTGAAAGAGAATCCGTCCCTACGGGATCACTGACCATAGTTGTACTGACTTGCACTTGATTGGACGTGACAATTTTATCAAGCGTTTACCTATCTATGAGCCATATACAAGGTAGGCAGTATGTACCCGTAGGTTTTCTTTTCAGAGAGAGGCGGGACATTAAAAAATGTTTAAACATTTTTCTTTGAACTCATGAATTATATTTAAACACATTCGAATATTTTTTTGATTTGATTTGATTTGATATTTATTTTTAGGGCACAGTTATCCCGAGTTAGCCATAGAATATTTTTTTTCCGCCCATGGTAAGAAGTTCCAGGCTCACTAAGTTGAGACCCATTGTTTCTCCGTTATATGCTCATGGTAGGTAGAGTGTTTTATTTTAAATATGTAGTTTTATATATATATTATGTAGTTGAGAGTTCAATCATACCGTTGTTTCTTCTGTAGAATTACGAGAAATTGTTTATCATGCGCTACTACAGCGATAAATGTGCAATTAATGTTATGACTAGACCAAGAAATGTAATACACAAGCTATCTTGACGGGTGAAAATAGTCATCGTCACTTAACTGCAAATTTACATCGGAAGGATAGCTGGTTTTGAAAGAGAGTTTTTGTACATTTTGTACGTGTAATTCATGAAAATCATTCAATGAATTAGTCAACTGCCATTTTGAATGATAGATAATTAAATATTAAGATACTGCCCAAATTATTTATACTTATACCAGACAGCATTATAAGGTATTCAATAATTTGGGCGAAAATTTTTTGAGCGTATGTACCTATGTACGTACCTATGTCCATTTCTTTGGCAATTTAGATTTTTAGATTGTAACATAATTATATATAACATAACTTTAGAAATCCGTTTGTTTGCAGAATGTTAAAGGTAATTTAATTTCTTGTAAATATATCATTCAAAAAACATTATAATAATTTTATGTTACTGGTTGGCGAAAAATCATAAAAAAGCGTTAAATTAAATGTATTATTCCAAAAACAAAAATCCGACTTATTATTTTAGTTTTAGAAGTCAGATCAGCAGCTGTCGGTCATAATAATTTTTCGGAATTATTTATCTCCAGCGGTTATTAGCGATGTTAACGGATGATCTCAGTTAGCACGCAACTGGCGTAATGATGCAGTCATCCTGCATTCGCAGTGTGATAATTGCTAATGGAACTGTGACTCACGTAAGATAAAATTGTGATATTACTTGTAATTTTTATATACAAACACTTAATTTAAATTCTTTGTCGTAAATTCTTTAAGTCGTTGTCGCTCGACTGCGGACCTACAACTGCCATATGTATTTTTATGTGGTTCAGCGCCAGTGCATCCGTAGCGTTTCGTATTTAAGGAAGTGATAAATCACGTTTTCTAAAATAACTACAAGAAGTCAACGTTACCTTTATTGTCTTTACTTACATTAATTAAATGACCTGCTCTACTACCTTCAACTCCACATAGAAAAGTGGTTTTACCTGAAGTCAATTACCGTTACAGATGCGTTGCAACTCCTGAGGACGTAGATGATTGCTTCGTATTTAGTCGGCATGCACACTTTCCAGACGATACGCATAAACTGCTTCATGGTAGAAATAGATGTGACACTGGTACCTTCCCGGTCGAACTGCAGCGGTTCTACCAATTTAAGACGTCTGACTTGACAAAATTTTAATACTGAGTAAATTGAACAATGCTCAAATAACGTTAATCGTAGGGTGTAAATTCAGTAAATTTTACGCAGAATACATAACACGTATCTACATATCTTTGTATAATACGTATCTTATATTAGGCGAATAGTCTAAAACGTCTATCGTTTGTGAATTATATTAAAAGATTACACAGGCAGAACTAAAACATTACGTCAATATGGAAATTTAATTATTTCACTTGCTCTTTCATAGTTTAGGTATACGTAATTGCAGTTTAAAAGGGTCAAAATACCTTTAAATGTTATATCATGACCCTAATTCAAAATAACAATAACAAAAGCTGTTTATAGACGAGGCGGAAACAACTTCGCTTCATTTCCGACCATCGTGACTATTTTGGTAATCGGATATTCAAAATTTCATTTATAATATGGGGTTTCCTAACGGAACAAGCTTTCTGGTCGATTGAGCAATAGTCAATCAGATGAGCGATGATTTAATATGAATTTGGAAAGTAAATTGATGTTTAGTTGTTTAACATATACATTAATCGAACGTAGTTATTATGCTCTAAAGAGAAATAATCAAAACTTAATAGATAGGCCGGACTAACGTTTATAATGTGCATTTACTAAAATCATCAATCCTTCTACGATTATAACAATACCATAACATTAATACCAGGGGTGGATACACATTATGTGGAATTCCTAATTACCATTAATAGGTGGTAGAACCAGCGTAGTTCGACTGGGGAAGAGCCACACTTACTTTAGCGAGAAGCATGTTTTTGTGTTTCGCAGCAATGTTTTCGTTACCGGCTTACTCATATATGGGAACTTACATAGACATTAGATAGGGTTAGGCCTTGAGATAGAACCACTAGTGTTCTACGTGAAGTTACTTGCAAATGTCCATGGGTGGCAGTAAACACTTACCGTCAATAGGACTGCATGTTCGTTTGGTAGTTTAATCTGTTAAAAAATATATATATAATTATATATGTGCCACATATTCTTTTAGTTTCATTCCTTATGACTTATTTTTTATTTTAATCCTGAACTAGGCTTTTAAGGCATACCTATGCAGCTCTTGATGTTTTCTTTTACCCGCGATCTATTTTTGGTTTATGTAGAGGCTTAAGAAAGCACAATAGGATGTAATTTTTGTACTACTTTTATTACAAAAAATGTTTGTGTTCATTAAAAGTGCGTGGTTGCACTTAATTCAGTAATTCCTTAGTATTTGTTTTAGTAGTATCAGACGTCGAAAGCGGTTTTTACTTCGTAAGGCGTTTTAGAATTCATATATTACAGTTTATCTGTTTAATTCAGTAATCTGGATATAATAAGGGCACAAAAATATTTATACTTATTCATTATTTACAGGTATCCGCTTTTTAGTAAGGATAAATCAATTCAAAGAAGGGTATTGCTTTAATTTTACCCCAATTATTATTATAGACGCAGTAACAATTACCATAATTTCTGCTACAAAGGGAAAAAGGGTACAGATGTTATCTATTGTAGTTTATACATAAATTAATTATTTATGATTATCTATATATTTATATCTGTGTTAACTTTGTTTAACGATCTTATTAATGAACTATTGTACGTTATTTATCTTAAATATAATTTCAACAGCAGAAAGTTATACCCAATGACGGGTGAAATCAATTCATCTCTAATTTCTCGCTAGGTAGACACAGAAACCGCATTATTAAGCGATTATATCTTTTGTCTTCGCGACCATCGGCTTCGTGACCTTAATTTAATCAAATGGGGTATAACGGGAATGTTCAAATTCGGTTTATTTTCTCATCAGCTACAAGGCGTAGTCGAATAACGTTCTATCTTCATTTATTTACACAGAATGACTCTCACACGAATCGCAATTTCCAAAACAATGCGCTATAAAGACAGTTAAGTAATTCGATATCATTTATTAAGTTTACGGCGCTTAAAATATTTGTAGGCTTTTATTATGTTGAAATTTTAATTAATTAATTTTTATTATTGTTCTCATCTTTGGTAAAAAGGTGTGTGTCAATTCACACTCGACAGAAGTGAAATTTTAAAATAAAATATTTCTGAGAATAAGGGTATTAAGACTAATGCTTAATAATAATTGCAAGAATCGATTAAGTAATCGCACGCAGGCCATACATGCATTTTATTTCACATATACTAAAAATGAGCTTTTATAAAAACTACATAGTAAAATCGTTAGCGTGATTCAGAAATGGATACAGCGCCATCTATTTATAGCGCTGACAAATACTTCCGTTGCGCAGTTTCGTTTCATCGAATTTCAACTCACAATGACTATAAAAATTCACTTCAGAAACCCTTAAAATAAACGAAATCTGCAAGGTCTAAAAATGAACATCATGACGATACTGGAAAAACAAAAAAAGAGGTCTAAACATGCACTATCCCCTTTGCATTCTGAGGGTAGGGTACTAGGAATTACAAATTCAATAATACTGTAATTCTTTACTTCAATTTTATACTACGCAATTCTGAAGTGTGACTGTCCACATTAGAATCAAGTTTTCTCGGTGATTAACAATGCGATATATTTTACTTGATAATGTCATAAGCAACTATTTCTGC
>DWNE01000133.1:0-37446 GCA_018249875.1 Cecropterus toxeus
CAAGATTTATAAATTAGTTCGCCAAAGAAGTTTCACTTCTGACATGTGTACTTTGTACGCACGCATGTTTTTTTTTTGTAAACTTTGTTCATATTAATCTACTAATTACCAAGTCGATTGGAAACTTATATCAAGAATAACTAATTGCAATATCTATCAACGCAGTTAATTTATAGACGTGGCCCAGTGTTTGTACAAAACTGAACGAGATACTGGTTTAATGGCCGGAGACAAGCCGATGATACGGATTTATTGAACAAGTTGTTACTTGTTCGCAGATCGGTATCCTTAATTCAATTAGATAAATTTGCACTTTAATTAAGTTTCCAGTCTGAACTACTAGTATATCTCTGACTTTATTGAATTTTCTAGTGCGGTGATAACGGTGGAGTACGGCTTAGTGGATTAAGTAAAAAGGCTTTCATACTAACTTATGAAATCCAAATTTAGGTAGGTTTTTTCGTGATCGCTTTTTGGTAATCCATACTCAGCTTAAAAGCAGCAATATAGCCCTCCTGAGTTCTTCTTTTATTGGGTAGTACATGTGGTAATAGTATTGTGACTTTTCCTTAATTTTATCATAGACATAATCGTCCCGTCTATGCTATGCAAGATGTTATCCCTCATGAATACCATCTAAAGTGCAAGTTCTCAACAATTAAGAAACATATGCAACTATGAACAATGAATGAGTATAACTTAATAAGTGTTTCTTTCTTAAGTAATTATTTTCTACTCGATTTCTCCTCTAGCATATTCTTCCGCATTCATTTCTATTCCTTAATATCTCTCTTACGTAAAATATCATACAGTATGTATTTAAATTCCTATTTAAAATGTTTGATTATACGGTTTTGAATATAGTGAAACTTGTGATAAAACATTACAACATCTTATCAGATAGATAGACGATATTTATGAAAAAGCACTTTTATGTATTTTTCATAAAGCGAGTTATAATTACGGAGAGCGGTTATTTGCTCGAGGCGGTTATTAATTGTAGCTCTCCGGCTCGTAATGATGTTGTCGTTATGATGTCTTCATACTCTTATGGTTTTTAGCTTAAGTTACAAGAAATAATATTTTTTTATTGTTATCATATTTAATAAAACTAGTCGTAACTGTTTTAACAGGTTATGTAAATAGAGAAACTCTAAGTGATAATCAGTTATTCTGTAGTGTGAAACGTTGAATGATATTTTTGTATAGATGCTGACGTATGTATCTTTTAACCTTTATTTATTGATTTCTAATTTCTCGTATAAGTATTTAAGGAACAAGGTATAAATCAATTACAGTGAAAGTTATTAATTGCATTAAATGTATCCACTGGGTCGGATTGATCTTGAAGTTATAAATATAAACATAAACGCTTTCTACATTCATAGCCCCACAGTAGGATTTTCTCCTGTGTCGTGGGTGCCATGGACACAAAAACACGAATACACAAAAAGCCAGACCCAGAACAGAAATCTAAACTCAATGTTCAAATTTCTGTCTGGCCGGGAATCGAGCCCGAGACCCCCTGCGTGTCAGTCCGGTATGGTGACCGCTCTGCCACGCGGGTCGTCTAGTCGTCGGTTATAAATGTTATTACCCGACTGCGTCAGATAGAGAATAATGTTTTTTGAGCGTATATATGTATGTATATGTCATTTCCAAACCCTTCAGGATAAAATATATTTGCTGTTATTCTGCACCAATAGGTGTAGCCGTGGTATTTCTAGAGTCTAGAGCTTTAAACTTTAAGAAACATATTTATTTAATTAATCTTTTTCTGTATTTCAGGTACGTCCAACATTGGTGTTATGAAAAGTATGAGTAAGTGTTTAATGTCATATTCATCGCCATTTTTATTCGACAGCGTTAGAAGGAAGGTAATGTTTTTCGGGCGTACATATGTATGTACGTCTATTTCTTTGGCACGCGCTATAGTCCAAACAGCTTGACGGATTGTGACGTATGACATATCATTAGAATCGTTGCAGTTCGGAGAGTAGCATATTATTGACATTGTGTATGTGTAATAAATAAAATTCAAATAAGGAAAAAGGGGAGGGAAGCAACCATTTTTTTAATATTATGTCAATATAGGTATTAAACTGAAACAGATGGCAATCAAAAGTTTTTTAGGGATCGGGTTCTTATTTTTAACAATGTTACTGTGATTTATATTATTTAAAGAAGCACGTTATAATGTTACGAGTAACCATATTATTTCTGTAGTACACGCGTAATATCCGTTACTGTATCTATACGGCTATCAGAAAGATCACTCGGAGGTACAGTACCTCTTTCCTTTGCCCTTAAATGTAAACTTTATTGTCTGTTTTTTGGATTGTCTTCCCTTTTTTGAACAATTTCTATTTCTGGTATATCACGATTCTGTTTTAGTGTCTGGACATAATTATGTTATCTTACTCGTGAGAAGTGAAGATTGGAGTTTTGGACAGAAAGTATTTTTTAATAGATCTAGATATTAAAGTGTTGTTAAATATACCTGTTACATACAAGTATTTCATATCTTTCTAATAACAGTATTTTTGTACTTCTATATCTATAGAAACTGGGTAGTTATCCCTGATGCACATTATTACAATATGATATATTTAATTTTTTGCTTTGATTATTTTAAAACTGCAAGTTTAAACAATCCCCGATTCATAAAATAAATATTTAGAAATCATAGCTAAGGAACCGTCTTGATTACCTCAGGTAACAAACAACAAAAGTGCATCAAAATAAAGGCGCTAAGGAACTACATAGGCAGACATACCGATACATCAAAGTTATGATCTATTCCTATATATAGTTAAAAATATTTAGGCAATAAACCACCACGTTAATTCTAAATATTTGTCTTTTTCAAATCGCCTCCGCTTGTGCCTTGGTATAGTGTAGTGAGAGCTCTGCAATGTCGCTCATGGAGCGCTCGCCAGTTTATCAATTTTTATCATTTAAGAGAACAACTATATTAAAACGCGCCGCCCGCTGACAGCAAAATTGTTACAAAGGTATCAATTACAAGCTGACAGCGTATTGTTAGGGTCTGCGGCTACAGGCTGTGAGGACCTTTCGCGCTCAGGTTTTTTTTTTATATATAAGTAGAGAAGATCATGCAGTCCATCTGATGTTAAGTGACTCCTACCGTCCATGGACACCTGTAATCAATCCCAGATGAAATCAGAGTCATACCTGCGGTTGGCCATAGATACGTTGCTACTCAGGACTAAGTTGGAACGCCTCGAATAAGTACATCTCCCTTACCACGACCTTTAGCGCTTAACACTGGTGTTATTAGGCAGAAATAGGTGTGGCGGTGGTGCATCTGGCTAAGGGTTCTACCACCTTCAAAATAATCAGGTTACGGTCAAATCATATATCATTCATTTTTTTGCCTTGAAATTGTTACTATCGAAAATTGCATTTAAGAAATGTTAAATGTACGTAAACCAAAAATCTGATAACAGTTTTTGTTAATCGTAGTAGGTACTTATCTTACTAAATATGTATACAGCTTACACGGTAGTATAAGTTATTGTCGCCTATAGATTTGTATTTGAGTAACCACAAAGATTGAAACCCTAATGTGGTATTATAAAATACATATGTAGTGTGTGCAAGCTGTGGCATGAAGTCGGTAATCACGGTGTATGCGAATATGCGCCCCTAGTACTCTGTCTCATAAATCATAGCACGTGAGCCAGGGTTGCTACCTCATCGTGTTAAATAATTCTTTTAGTACATTTACACTCGTTTTCAATCATTTCTGCCTTCTTACGATTTAACCAACTCCGTCACATCTTTTGCGATGTAAAACGGATATAAAGTTTTAGTTGTCGGCGGAGGCACCACCGCTACACCCTTATACCCGACTGCGTCAGAAGAAAGGTAATGTTTTTCGAGCGTATGTATGTATGTATGTTTGTTTATATGCGTGCCCATTTTTTTGGCACGAGCTACAGCCCTAACGGCTTGACGGAATTTGACGTATGACATATCATTAGAATTGTCTCAGTTTGCAGAGTGACATAGACTATATAATTTTTAAATGGCGCCTACAAATAGAGGAAAAGGAAGGGGCGGTACGACTTTTATTATGGGTATTAAACGTAGGAGTATAGGAAAAGTTCTACATTAGGTCGACCATAGTATTAGCTTGTTTGTGTTCGTTAACATCGATAGAAACATTGTGTATGGTCGTCAGCCAAGAACGTCAGATGGACTGCAATCTTATTTGCTGTTTTAGGGTTCCGTAACTAAAGATTAAAAACGGAACCCTATTACTAAGCGTCCCCTGTTCGTCTGTCCGTCTTGTCCATCACCAGGCGTCTCATGAACCGTGACATTTGAAATTTTCACTAATGATCTATTTCTGCTGCTGATACAGTAAAAAAATCTAAAAACAGAATAAAATAAGTATTCAATGAAATAAATATTCAATGAAATAAATATTCAATTGAATAATTACTCAATACCAAACGTGAGTTTTTTTGCCATTTTTTATAAATAATGGTACGGAACCCATCGCGTGCGAGTCTGAATTACACTTGACGGGATTTTTTATTAGATTTTTTTCCTTAGTTAATACATGTCATAGAAGCTCGTAGGCTACATTACAACATTATCATATTTCAAAGTCGTATTTAGTTGTTTCTGAAATTGCGTAAGCCCTGTACTAAGCCCTTGGAGTACAATATAATTGAGTGGTGCGGTTGCATGTCAATAATTATAATTACCTAGCATGCAGCCCCGCCGCGCTTCGCTTGTCTTTTTGTTGGCAACAAAAAGAGCTTCCAGCTTACTAAATCTTAAAATTAAAACTCTTCGTTTATCTCGGAGGCACTGAGTCACATCGGTTTCTATTAGGTGATGAATATTTAATACTATCAAAGGCTGTTGTATAAAGTATTATAATAAGTATAAATGTGTAAAAATTTGAATCCAGTTTACGGGTTAAAAGCAGGTGCAAGTCAAATATTTCTGTTGCTTCTTTATAACGTAGACGGACAATCTGATGGGAAATACGCTACACATGGACATTTGCAATACCAGACGAGTCGCTAATGTATCTCCGGCTTTGAAAGAGAACTCTTCGAGCACCTTTCTTGATGAGCCCCGTATCATAACGCTCCGAGAATACCTCAGGAGGAAGCTGTTTCCACATCTTACACGTTCGAGGCTGGAAGGACCGTATTCCACACAAACTATACCATACACGCCTGCCGCGAATAAATTCCCCGTTAATTATTTCATAACGCGCGAGAATGTTTATGTTACGCGAAAATATTTCCCAGAAATGGAAAAACTGTGTTCGTGAGTTTACCTTGTTATGTGGCCAGTTTATCACGTAAATTGAAACGTCTACTAAGTTTACTTGTCTAATTAGTGTGCGGAATATATGCGTTGAGGAAATATTTGCTAGCTCAGTTACCTTTTTTCTAACTTAAATTTAGCTGGTGTTCGATTTAAGGTTTATAGCATACAAATTGTATAAAAATGTTTGTTAGATAATCACTGTAAATCATATTAGTCTGACACGCAATCGATATTCCATAACGGTTCTGTTGTTCCTCCAAAAATGGATTAAACCACCCTAAGGGAAGAATTCCATTACATTTAACCAGCTAAACAGAGTCGATACGCAAATGCAATCCGATCAAATGTTTGTCAGACAATCCAATTACTTGTGCACATAGCATTATGTAGCAAAAGGAACCACTTTGTCGATTGTTTGCCAAACACAGACGTAATGTTGTTCTACGTACATAAATTACGGGTTAGCTTTTTGACCGCGAAAGCTTGGGAAAGTAGAGTTATGTTAGACGACACTTTCGTTATTGAACTAGCTGCCAAGATTATTTGTAAGGTATAAATAGCTTATTATCAACTTAATTGATGTCTCTGTAATGTATCAAAATTTTGGTGGCACTGAAGATGTAATTAATTATTAAAGACTAAATCGAGTCAACACGACAGTTTTGTCGGACGATTAAATTGTTGAGACGATAGTCTGAGCCTGTTGCGTATAAAATGAAATAATTTTATGGGCACGCCCTTAAAACTTATAACGTACGTACGTTTATGTACAAATATTTTTAAACTTCTTTATTATTTTCTTTTTTATACTATAGAAACAGAAAAGTATACAGTCCAACTCAGTCACCTTTGAGTTATATATATTTAGATTTTACTGCAAATACGTATACAAGGCAACAAAATAAGCTTTTTCTTCACCGATATGAAGTGTTCCCTTCCATCAATCATATTCAGTATTACGACGCATTAGTTCGTGTTACGACGTCTCGTTAGTAATAATGACGTCATTTATCCGCACATCTCCATCGTCTCATTGAAAGAATATTTTCTGTAGAAATATAAGTTTTATTTATTTTATATTGAGTAGAAACATGATTATTCGCGTGCGATCGCACATTTTTTGTAATGAGGAGGAAAGCTTCAAAAGTTACCCGAAACGTGGGAGCACCGATCAGATCATTTGATTTAATTCTGTCTATACATTCTGTCCATATGTTATCATGAGCCCGTCTCAGTCCACTGCTGGACATAGGCCTCTCCCAAGGCGCGCCACTGAGCCCGATCTTCTCTCCTCATCCAGTTGCTTCCCGCCGCTCGGTACAGATGTTATATGTATTTTAAATAAAACCTTAAATAATTTTGTCTATAAAAAGACAAAAATGAAAGCTCTCCTAAAACGTTTATGTTATCCTTGAAAATTTCATCAGTTTAATTATCGCGGTTCATGAGATTCAGCCTGGTGACAGACAAGCTGATAGCGAAATGTTAGTAATGTCCCGTTTAACTATTCGGTACGGAATCTTAAAATCAATAATATATAAGTACATAATCTTGTGGGCAGATCTAGCTAACCGCAGGGGTTACATTCGAATACCAGTGGTAGCAAACATTTCTGCGGCGATCAAATATTTGTTGTGGTGTAGATAGTATATGTGTTTATATTTGTCTGTCGTCTGCGTACGAATGTCGAAGCGTTGTTTGAATGTTATGCTTATAACCAAGCTTAAACTTCGAGTGTGTTTGTCTATGCAATGTTAAATACTACAATGTGTAAACACTGCATATAGAAGAAGGTTATTTTCTCTGCACGTTTCCAAATAGGATTTTTGGATAATCTATCCATTTCTAGCAAACGACCATGTAGTCTACCAGGAGATAAGTCATTACGACCGTTAAGTCTATTTGCAGCGTAAAGAAGTTCATGGATTTTATGGAGGAGTATGGATTTTGACCAACATGTAAGCGATTATTTTAATCTGCATGTGTCGCAACGCATCTGTGGTCAACTTCAAGGGAAGCCCTGTTTTATATAGGGCTGATTACAGATGCCTATACCCGAAGCGTTTACTTCTGATAAACACCAGTAGGGGTAGACTGCAATCTGGTTTGTCACCTCAATCTCATATAATAAACTGGTGCAAGTGGTACTGTAGGTGTTCTATTTTACAAAGTATGCCATGGAAAAGGCACAAGGAATAACTATATACATAAGTATCCCTTGTGCCTCTCCTGATTTTCTCTCCCTTATGAAGATTATAATTATAATCTTCGGAGAGAATCAACGTATTATTTAATGTTAATTACAGCTAGGCATTGGTGACAATGCCCACCAGATGGGCCGAATGCTCGTATACAATTTTATAAAAAGCACCAAACGAGTATAGATTAATATTCCTTAAAGAAAGTAATCCCATATTTATGTAATAATATTTAGGCTATAATTCTAAACTCACACGACGTTAATAAAACATGATCGCAATATAAATATAATTAAATCCGGGCGTCTCGCTCGCCGGATTACCCTTTCAGCCGAAGTGATTTATTTTCCGCCGCATTTGCTTTCGATAAAAAATGAGATAACGTAACCGATTGGTTTATTAAAACAGGATTCAATACATACAGTTACAAAACATACAGTTGCTAGTGGATACAAATTATATCTTGCTAGCTTTTTCCCATATCTCCCCCCGCTTGGGTTATGTACCAGGGTAAAAGTTTGCTTTATATTAATCCAGGCCATAAACTGTGTGCCAAATTTTATCCAAATCCTATCTGTATTTTTTTTGTGAAAGACTAACAAACATATATATCTTTAGAAACTTTTGCATATCTTACATTGGTAAGATGAATAAAAACAATATGGAGTAAATTATGAGTTTAATTAATATAATAAAATAATAATTAAATAATAAGGAAATTCTTGATTTAAGAGATTGCGTTATTCTTTGTTACTGATATTGCTACCAGAAAATAATTATGTAATTGCCTACTTCTGTAAATAATTCTGAAGCCTTAGCTATTCCCAATATATTATTATCTTCTACGTCATATTAAAAGTTATGTTACTACCTACAAAAGTAATCCTCCTTTGGAACAAAATTTCATATATTCTTTCTATGCCACATTTCATACAATATATTTTAGTATAATATACGTAAAACCAGATTAACTGACCTACTTCACAGAATATAATACATTACCTTCTACAGAAAATACTTCGCCAGGATGAGATTCAAATAATCATTAATGGACTTGGTACCCTGACTCTGTATATAAATTTCATTAAATTAATGAGGTTTTATCTGTAAAATCACTTAGTTAATTTCCCCATCCGTTCGCATATCACCTCACGAGCTTAAATAAAATAAATATATTTTACGAGGGGCCGTCGCGTAAAATTTTATTGACATTAAATCTTGATTCCCCGTGACGTCGACAAGGACCCCGGGTACGGCAGGGTGTTTATGTCAAGCCAGTGACAACGGTATACTTTGTACTCCTATAAATACAACCTATAGGAATCCCAGGTTCGAGTGTAAGACTGATTAATCGATGATAGGTGTATATGAAATGAATTGCCACTTAATTATAACGATGGCCCAGATCATACGCTACTTTAAGCATTAATGATCGATGATTCAGCTGCATTCCAAACTTCTGGACACTCTATGTAGCAACTTAACTTTAACGCAGCACATCGAAAGCGATCATAACCGACGCAATCACCAAAATGCAAATCGCCGCTGCTAAATGCTAGCTTGGACGGTAAAAGACCGAAAGTGCAATGTGATATTGTAAGTATTTTTTTCAGTCTACCAATTAGTATTCAGTCAGCATAGTAAAAACATGGACCAAGAAACCCTTTAAGCACTAAAGGGTGACCCAATCACAGCAATGACACAATTGGTCGTTAATCAACCGGCCAAACAAGAGACATTATATTTAAAAACTATCTATAGACAATCTCGTATGGAACATTACACAAGACGCAAGGATACAATTTCTTTCATTAGTAAGACGTAAGTGATTCGTTAACAAGTTAACGGCAGATCAACCCGTCAGGTGAATTTACGAAACTAAGCGGAAACTAAAAACCGATTTACATCTCGTCTGTATAATCGCCCTTAAGCGACATCAGACCAACTGCCCTTAAAATTCCGATGGAATATTCGAGAATTAAATTAATCGGTGGCCGGGGGTGTCGTGTTATCTGCCCGCGGTATTTCACGATTATGAACGACGTGGCATCGGATCTCGGGTCACGTAGCACGATTAATGCGATCTCCTTCCTACCCTCAATCATTGTCTTTTGGAGAATACCTCTCACTATCCTAAAGTATGATTTTTGAATGAGTCGAAAGTTCTTATTGCGTCTGATAAACCAAATCTTAGTGGTTATAATAAAATAAGATGATGATAAAAGAAACTTATTTTATAAAAGATTGAAATACGAGAAGTAGGTGCATAAATACGATTCATCTGACTATATGTGGTCACGGTCGCTCGTGGGCATCTGGAAGCAACTACATTTAGTACAGGAGTTCTCTCGAGGTCTAAGATGGTCACTTCATATAAAAGCGAATCGGCAACTACACCTTCCCACGTTGGCATTGGCTCTTAGTCAAAACATACTCATACTTCCGCCTTGCAACTTTATTTTATTTATATTGTGTCTACGACAAAATTAACTGTCTATTCCTCCAAAGTACTAACTTATTCTCCATAATACATTAAAAATAAACCCACAAATCAGTTCAGTGAACCGGTCGAGCTGGTAAATAAATGGAGTTTCAATGGTAATGGCAACAATGCGAGTGCTCACAATGGAGGACGCGAGATGAAGTGTTTTGATTCGCGACCCATTGCGATCTGGATTCATTTCGATTCAATGTCATTCACGTGTGGAAATTACCATACAATCCTCTGGATCAATAAAATTAAAAGAAGCCAGACAATTGAAACTGGTTCTGCATTAAACAGAACTTAGGTTGTATTATATATTGGTTTAAAATGTATCTTTTTTATTCTTCTATTCTGTTCGGTATCAATCGCAAATCCAATCCATCTTTGGTCGACTTTTATTCTTTCTTGTTGTTACTCGACTGCGTCATAAGGAGTGTAATGTTTTTGAGCGTATGGATGTATGTTTTATATTAAGATACATATGTATCATGAAAAGGAAGGGAAGAGACTTTACATCGTGACAAAAGCTATTTTTTCTAAAATAAACTATTATTTCATCGTACAGCATGATAACTCGAATAAAACATACATTTTAACAATCACAGCAACACTATTCCTTTTTGTCTAATCATAGATTTCACTATCGTCTTACGACAGCCGTCCTTCCATTAATCTGGGAACTGGGTGACAACGCGCACTTTGTCAAAGCTATGGACGAGCGAAGCGCTTTTATCTAAGAAGTCCAAACGGCACCTGCCCGGCAACGTCGCCATTCTTCATACCGACGTCGCCCAAATGACCACTCATTCATTACCACCTCAGGATTAACGTACCTTTCATATCCTCCCTTCGTATAAAGGTCCTGCGACACTGTGAACGAGCAAACGATGAACTTTTCGCTAAAAGTTAAACTAGCGATTATCGTGCTTCCGAAGTCGAATCATCAAGAGTGCTTTGATTCTAAATATAACAGAATCTTTTAGGTCATATTAAAAACATACATTTTAAAATATTTAAAGGAACGAGAAACTCTTGGACATTTGGACTTGGACATTCTACTTTATAGCACTTTCTCTATGAAAGAAAGAAAGTAGCAATGTATCCATAATTGTTATCGTATTATAATGTCTGTTGGTAGTTTTGATAAAATGTACATAGGATGCTGTTACAGCTTGTGAAGTGATAGTAAAGCAATACTACAACCTTCATTACAAATTAAATGTTATTATTACTTACTTTAACCTAAATTTTTAAATAAATATAGATTTCTACACACATAGCCCCACACTAGATTATTTTCCCGTGTTGAGGATGCCATGGACACCCACAAAGATGAATACATAAACACCCAGACCCTAAATCTAAATTCATCATTCAGATATCTGTCTAGCCAGTGACCAAAAATGGAAACCACAGTGAATCCGAACTCTGAGGTGACCATTCGGCCACGCGGCTTATCAAACCTTGATTCCATTACTATAGTTCTTTTCCTGATACTGTGCAAGTCATGTCCTAAATTTTTCGTATTATATGTACTTTTAATTTTCTCTTTACAAATCAACGGTGGAACAAATCCCTTACAGGGCCACGTAAGCCGCTCATTATGTGGGACAAAAGGTGCCTTATTGGATAAGCAAAGAGAAAAGAAGGGGGCAAAAAAGTGCGTTCACCCGCGGGACGCTAATGACCGCGTTTGAAAGAGTGGGCGCGTTTGGTATAATTATGTTAAGAAAAATCTCTGTCTTTATATTATTTCAGTTACGATTCATACAAATAAATTAATCGAAGTAACATGTAACTATAAGTGGTTAAATATCAACTTTTTTTAACTCACTTTTGGGCGATGTCGAACTTCCAAGACGTTTTAAGACAGCAGTCTTAAACTGTGGTATATAAGGTGAATGGGCTTACGTCTTCTAACGTAGTCTTCGGGTTTAACAAACTCGACCAGAGCAAGGAGTATACATTGCTGTACAAAATGCCGTTGGCCACGTTTAAGACGGTAAAGATTACTTATGTGTAAATCCAATCTATGGGAACACCAATATTCATCCTTAAAACCTTTCAGCTCTATAATAATAGTAAAATGCATGGCTTAGCGAAAACTCTAACTCGGTACATAAGGTACGATAGATTCGATACGTGGCTGGCTAACGTAGACGAAAACCTAAGATTAGAATTAACAATCGGTTTGTAAAATACGTCATTTTGATGGATATTTATGCAATGCTCCAAAAGGTACAGGTTTGTATGGACTTGTCCACCGTCATGCGACGGTCCACTCCGCGGATAATGCCGTGTCACTGCGAGCTGTACAGTGCGCGGACCCTATTTCATGCATGCAGCCATCCGTGAAACTAAAAGATTATCTATGCAACAGTGACATTCTTATATTTTCTATAGAAATTGAATATTGAAACGGAGGGTTCAGGAATCTATTGTGGGTCTGACTTTTTAGGTGTCTTTGGACATGTCGACACTCACAAACCGATGTGTCGCGTAGTTGCAACGTTGCTGTTGCCTGGATGCAGCGCTACTGACTAGCTTTCACAGTTCATGAGTCGTCCATTGTCGTCCATACAGTTGTCCATTCGTTTACAAGATGGATTCATATGAAACAAGGCTTCCAACCGCGCATGTTTTATTTAAATGATTTAAATTTAATGAAAAATTTAAATTATTTCACAAAACAGCGCGACATACAATATATTGAGTGTAGAGAGAATCATTTTTTTTCCTGCCAGTAAATAACGGGTATGTGTTGATAAATCTGTCTGACAAGTTTACCTTTATTTAATACACGCATGTTATTGAAACACGTAATTGAAACATGTGATTACGTGTACGTAAACGTGCCTACAGCTGAGTAGTGATAGCCTAACCCGGCCTCTTAATCAATGTTCCGAGGTTTGAATCCCAGGCGAGCACCACTGATTTAATTATAAGTAATTATGTGCGTATTAGAAAATACTTGTTAATATATAATGCTTCACGCTAACAGAAAACATCGTGAGACAACCTACATACCTAAGACATATTAAAAAAACCGAAAGGTATATAAAGTCTACCAAATTCCACTTGACCAGAATATGGCCTAATATGGCCTAAATCTCTCACTCGTAGAAAAGACCGGTCCCTGGCAGTGAGACCATATTGGGTTGATAATGAAACGTAAGCTACAAGTAAGCATATAAAATGACATATACTTTAATTGAATTGTATATACAGTATATCGCTATGTACAGATTACCTCACTATCTCATGCCTTCACGCGTGCACGTGGTAGAAATTTGTCTTCACCGAGACAAGAGACGCATTTCTCACGCTAAGTCCCGAGGTGCGAAGTTATCGCCGGTAGTCCATTGTGCGCCGATTTATGCACCAGATGAAATCTATTGAATTTGTTACTTATGATACCTCACGCATATCTCTCTGAGTAATAATGCTGTTCGATGAACCATTTGGAACCATTGTAATGTTCAACTTAAACCTAATCTTTCTTTAGGAACGATGCAATGGCTTTTTTGCCAGTAGGGTGGACTATTAAAACATTTTTTCCAAAGTTTAAAAACAGGTCGTCTAGATGGACTCCGAAATATTTGTGACCAATAAAGGCCCGTCAAATTAAATATTGTAGATATTAATGACGCTTATTATGACGTTTTAGAAGATTTTATTCTGGTGCCTATTTTTTGTATTCGAGGGAAAACCCTCGCCGACGTAAAATGTACCCGGCGCGGGATTATGTAGGATTTTTACTGCACTGTATCCCCCCCCCCCCCTTCTGAGCGCGGTGTCCTATCGGACTCCACGCAGGTAAGCGGCTGGGCCCACAGCACCGCCTAGTCTTAACGAGGGTACAACACATACCACTGTCTTTCTTTGGGTCGCTTGGCTGAACAGTTCGAGCTCTCACTCTTGCCCGCAACCCTGGAAGTCTTCCTTTAGTCTCCTCTTACGGCATCAGGCATGGAATCCCGGAACCTCATTCTAATCTAGCAACTTGCACGTTAATCTACTGGTAATTTGATAACTATTTAGTATATAGTAGTCTGTCGGTATAATGTGATGTTTCATATAATTTCAATTCGACATGGCTCTCTCAAAACAAGAGTTTGATAGTATTTGAGAATTAAGTGAAGCTTTAAACTAAAATTAAAACTTTAAACATTGTATTACGAGTAAACCTACCTTTTAAGAAAAATAATAATGTTTTTGACTATGTCAAGACTGTTAAAAGTTTAAAACTAAAACTTCGGTATAACATTAAAATAAAATTTGAGCACGCACCCTCGCACACACATAAATTCCTTAATTTGTAGTCGTGGTGGTCATACTTGTGGGTAATCTTAAAAAGCTTATGAAAAAATTTCATAGACTTATTTACTGACTTAAGATTTTTAATGAAATATTTTTTTATTTTAAAATGTACAATAATGATATAGACGTATAAGTCCATTATTCCATATTTAAATAAATAGGAATTACGTTGGTGTTAGCCCAGCTCATCTGCTTACTTCGTGCGTGAATATCGGTCGAATGGTATAAAATAAATAAAATGTTTTTGTTTAAAAAATCATTCCGTGTAGCGTTTCTGGTGCGTATTTCAGATTTCAATTTTTGACTTTTCGCTGCAAGCCGTTGCAATAAAATTCCCCAAAAATACTTTGAATTCGTGCGATACTTCAGCTCCAATTCCACGAGACCTTTAAAATACAGTCGTGGCAAGAGATACCGTCCTCGTACTGTTATTTTTATTTGATGGAAATGCCTTTTTCTTTATGTCCACTGCAAAGCATATACACCTGTTGCCATATCCAACGAGGTATTAGTTGAACTTTATTGATAAGTTTTTTTTTATCTTCTACTAGCTGATAACCGACCCGTGCTTCGCTATTGGGCATAAAATAATCGTCATCTTTAAATTGTGCAAAATATCGAAATTAAAAGCAGCCTATAACTTGACCAGACAAATAAGCTACATCCGCAGCACTTCAGTTATGTGTCATACTCAGAAAACTTCAAATATACTTACAGACACATTTAAATGTAAAGTTTTGGTATCATTGAAATCATCAGCAAACTAAGAAAAAAGCAAGTCGATTGTAATTTACCATTCATCTTATAGTAATTTATCACCATCTTCATTTCACATGACCTTCAATAATTTATTTCTTATATGACTAACGCCCTGACTGAAGTGGATCAAAGGTTTGTTTTACCCTTAAGGGTTTACACACAATAGCAATCAATCGCTTTCTAACTTTCATCGCAAACTACAAAAGGTATTTTTTTTTTTTTAGAAATAAAACTTGTAGACATAATACATACGAGGAAAATAAATTGTAACGAAAACGGTTACGCTTAACGTTACGCTACCATAATAATATTCAATGTTTATCGATGATAAGTATATGATATGGATGTGTAACAATAATTTTGTATCTTTTTTTTGCACTAGATTCACGTCCTACGTGTGTACGCATTGATACACACACTTATTATTTCAAATAGAAATGTTCGTAAAACATCCCGCAAGATAAAAACTCTGAATTTGCGGTCGGCGGCACGTTGACAAATTGCAGCGATCGACTTTACAACTTCCCGAATATTGCGGATATTATTCCGATTCAGTCGGAGTGAGCCGATAAATCGCGTTGTCTCCCAAACCGTCGCACACCTCCCTCGTTCGTTACGAGTCAGATTTTACCTACTGAATAATATGCTAAAGATAAGGAATGGAGAATTCGATCGATATGCGATTTCCGATTGAGTTTTTAATAGCATTCTTAGTGTTTGATTAGAACGGTATTACGGAAAGCATTTTAATATGAGATAGTTTAGAGGGTAAAGCTTATGATATTTTTTTCTGAACTGAAAATCAACAAAGCTTGTAACGACTGAATTTAATCATGAATTTAATTAAAATTTTGGAAAATATTGATAAATCATACGACTACATGTATTATATTAATCTGGTCCTTCGAACCAGATAGAGGAAAGTATACTTCAAAATACAATTGTAGTACTTGAAATATTAAAGTTTATCGTTTTCATTATTTGACCGACGAGAAACGCGCTATACGAAGATTGCAAGTTGCTACTCCTTTGAAGAATTTGCCAATTTATCCAAGTCTTTGTCAACATTGGACAATATATCTTTTTATCTCCTATATATGTCATCATTCGAATTTCTAGACTAACTATTTAACCCGGCTTTGCTCGCATTCTATATGTAAAGCTAGAAGGTACTCTTTAGTGGATTTAACCCGGTACCCTGAATTCGAAGATGATATACGATGAAGATACAGACTAACAGTTTAAAAAAAACAGGTTTATATATTTTAATTGTACAAATATATCCCTAGTTGTTAAAAATATAAAGGTGCTCTCACTTTGTCCGCTTAGCATGCAAAATGTTTTGGGTTTGATCCTGAGCCAAGTAGCAATTTAATGTTAAATTCAGATTTCTTTAGATTTGTGTTTTCATAACCTCTAGGTTATGCATGTTTCTCTTGCCATAGCCTTCACACCTATAAAACTATATTCAATCGTTTATTTTTTATGTAACAAACGAGCTAGTAGCTCACCTGATGGTAAGGTAACTTTTGCTGTTCATAAACATCTAAAATACAAAACCAGATAAGTTCAGAGTCTTACCTAAGGTTGGCCATATATTTTTTTTATCAGGTTGAAGTAGCAAACGAACATGCAGTCCACCTGATGGGAAGTCGTAATTGCCGCCCATGGACACCTGTAAAAAACTTCATATAGAACAGGGGTTCTATCTGAACTCGATCACAGATACGTTGCTACTGCTAAGCACTAAGTTGGAACGCCTCGTATAACTATGTCCCACCATTACAAACTTATCCTTTAGACCAAAACATAACAGCGCTTAAAAAAATACAGGCGAATTAGTACCTCCTCCTTTTTGGAAGTCGGTTAAAAAGGCTTAGCGGTGGTGCTTTCGAAGTCGAACCACAAAGGTTCTATCACTTTAAAATTATGACTTTTATTGGTACGTGACTGTCAGTTTTGTATTTTTAATATATTTAAGGCCAAATGAATGCGCCGCTGTTGTCATCAACGCCACTAATCGGCTTTGATTCGACGAGTGGCGAGTACGGCGTGACGGCTATTAATAACGGTGCCGATAACTGCCACCGATATTTTTAACGTTTTGTTAACAATATTATTCGATTTACTCTGAGCCCGTCTTATTTCTTTCTGGCGTGTGAAGCGTTATTGGAAACACACACGTTCATTGTGAATCAAATATTGTCTGGTTAACAATCCGTTAACTTTGCGTTCGATATATATTCTGATCAAAAACAGACAAAGGTATGTTGAAATAGCAATAATAAAAAAAGTTTAACAACAAGGAAGAGGAATAATCGTAGATCATAAAGTTTATCGTATGATGTAGAATCTTAGTTTATATTTAGAATCTTTAGATGCAGATCAATTACATATACCATATGATAGATACCATATATAGAAAAGATGACAGTGGAACTTTGCCAGTCAAACCATACTCTTACTTATACCTTTTACATATGTTTATTTATTTTATTCTCCGTAATTTAATTCTAAAAGTGATTCAAAATTTATATTATAAAGTTATAAGACGACTGATTTGTGAATTGCTATATTTATACGTATAGATAACACTTGAAAATTCAGTTACAACACAAATCTCTGGCTTTCAAGCTTCGTACCTTCCTCCCATAATTCATTCATTCGACTCTCAACAATAATTCCTTTCACACCCACTCCACACAATGGGGTACTTAAGATATAATTAAACTCGTCTCAATCATTTTAACGCGCCACCCTATAACTCAGGCGTCTTTCATCTCGCTGCCTTTATCTCAGCGTCATCTGAGGTATTTGGTTTACTGCCAGCGAGAATCGTAATGCCTAGACAACAAAGTATCTATATATGAAAATAATCGAAGGTAGATTAATTATTCACATCATGAGACGCCGTATGGTATCAGTCTGGATTAGCTCAACTCAAGGATGCACTCAACAATGCTACCGCCACAATTATTTCTACCGTATAACTAGAGTGTAGCGCGTAGCGTAGCGTAGTGGTTTGTAGGTTGTAATAGTCCGGAAGACCCTTTTTATCACGGTCTTCAAGAGTATCAACCAATCCAACTACTTCCGTTCCTTATATAATTGTTGTTGATGTTAAGTCAAGGAAGTGGCAAAGCTGAGCTATATGTTAATACATCTACATATGTTGTCAACTGGTGAAGGTGAATTAGGATTTAGGAAGCTTGCTATTGTGTTATATTTAAAGTGCGAGTTCCATCATTTTATCCTCACTAAAATATTTTTTTTAAGTTTATTATCTGCATTAGAACAGAAATGTTTGTTTTTATTTAACCTCATTTGTACTTAGAATGTGCGAATCAGGTTTAATTTACACGTCGATTTTGAATAAAAAAACATGATAAGCTTGTCATCCCGAGATGCCGGCAAATTATTTTTTATGCATCTCCATATTCTCAATATAATATATTTGTATATCATACAAAAGGGGATTTTTAATGAAGAGTACTAAAATAGACGATTCACAAAGCATGTTATTAAAATATATTTAATATAAATTTATTTCATCCTTTTCCCTAAACTATCGCTATTCTCTACTCGTGTGAGGTAGAACAAGCGAGTATCGCGGATCATTGTGCGCGGCTGCTGTGTAGTACAGTAAATAATTTCATAATTAAATCCTTGCGCCGCCACTCCACAATAGGTCGTAAGCCAATTGGGGTTTCTCCTTAGGAAATACGCTGATAGCGTGATAATACATAGCTCTCTGCATGTATATCACCATCAAGCCATTATTATCCCATTTCTGGGCACAGGTCTCCTCCAAAATAAGAAAGTTTAGGCCATAGTCTAGTGCGCAACCAAATGCGGATTGGTAGACTAGACACATCTTTATGAACTTTTTTTTTTAGAAAACTCGGTGTGCAAGTTTCTTTACGATATTTTCCCTCACCGTAAATCTATGAAACTTATCTATATATTTCTAATACGTACATCATTTTTTATAAAATCAGTGGTGCATGCCTGGGACATGAAGCCGCTTATGTGTGTAAGAACCTCCAAAAACAAGTGTTTTAGAGGTTCTTACACACGAGGAGATTATGTCATTCACCTCATATATTCAAATCCGCCAAGCTACTTACTTAATCCGCCAAGCTTTATACTGCAAAGCATGCCAAAATATGTACATAAACACATACGTGCAATCAGATAGTTATTAAAAGCAGGTAGTGAATAGTAATAGTGACAGTAGAGATGCGCAGTTGAATCACGCAAATCTTAATGTTCAATATAATGCAGAAATGAATGCTTCAGCTCATGCTTTACTTCACAAGTCGAAATCGGGCGGAGTTGGAGCTTCTTTTGTCCATCGCTGTTTATCGCCGGCGCCGGCAATTAACTCCAGGACGTTGTGGATGAAATACTTCATGAAATTGGACTTTTGGGCTCCATTATTAAATTAAATTTAGTGTATCACAAATAATATATAGCTAAGACCGCAGATTAAAGGTTTTCATCGTTTAAAGTCGCGTTAGCATGTAAAATCATGCGCGAAAGCTTAAAATATCTCATAAGAATATAATTCAGAAGCAACAAAAAACGACAAAAAACATGTTTGTTGGAGCTCTCCTTAAATATTTATTCTGTTTTTAGTATTTGTTGTTATAGCTTGAAAACTTCAACTGACTAGCTATCACGTTCCATGAGATACAGCCTGCTGCCAGACAGAGTGACAGCGGAGTCTTAGTTTTTACCCTACGGTACGGAACCCTGAAATTTACTATAGCGATACATTTGCGAGAGTTAAAAGATCCAATTATAATCGTAATGCATGCATCATGTATAAAGTGAAATCTAAAACAATGAGAAGATATGCTAATTGAAAAATTATAAATTCATCTACTTAAAGAAGGCGGTGCTTCCGGCGTGTGTCGAGTAGAGATAGCTTGTTGTCATGAGCCGTATAATGACAACGATGAAGATGTTGACACTTGATCAAAAAATTCTAAACAGAGGTAGAGTGTGTTTTCAAACAAAATTCAAATGTATGAAATGTATAAAATGAAATCATTTTCATTTACTGTACCCATCGATATCATTCATTGTATCAATTAATTAAATAAATAAATCGATAAGTGTAATTTTATTCTGTGACACAGGTCATTTATATTATAAGTTATGCAAAAATTATATTGTCCACAACCCCTTTCACCCTTATGGAATATACCAACATTAAATCATTTCTGATTCGGTCCTAAAACGCTTTCAAACGTCACGGTGCAGCATATTTCTTAATAAAAGATATTTCAGGCCTGCGTCTGGTTCGCCTCGTAATTCGCAATACAGATGTAGTCCCGGCTTACCCCAGCCGTGGTTTTGTCATAACTCGAGAGTAATGGTCAATTTGTTGGATTCTGAGCGATAGGACGGCAGGCTGTGTACACACGGAAGATTATTAAATCGTGCGTTTCTTTTAATAAGCACAAATCATGGAAAGTTTAGCACACATTTATCCACATCTGATGTTTTATAATTCTGATATTATGTATGTATTATATATTATGTCATGATATTTTATTGTTGACGTATTTTCTGATTAGAACAAATTACACAGTCATAAAATACCTAATGCAAGTGACCAAGAATATACACAACACATAAAGAAGTAAAATACACGAAATTTAGATCGGAACGAAGAAATTACAATTTTAGCAGGGAATTCAATATAACGTTAAAACGTAGGTCATTTAATATAATGATCTTGCGGCATTTTTTCTGTAACAATGGAATAATCTTTAAATATTGCGTCAATATTATCGCAGTGACTTAAGAATGGCTACTAATAATAATTTTGTCTTGACCGTAGGCTGGTTGTGAACGCCGCGTTTATAAAACCGCTTGTTTATGTGACAGGCGCACAGAATATTGTAATAAAATAATTCGTAATATGAGGCTGAGGGTCGTTAGCCGCCAGTGGGGTTGCGGGACACATTTATTATATTTATTTTTTCATACATATGTAATAGGAGGCGTTGTGTCCGCGTAAATACGTTTATTTTTGTCGTAATATTTATTTAATGAGATGCAGACATATTGTACGCTATAAAGACAATTATACTCTCTCCACGTTGTTATTTGATAATTATATTTACACGTTCTATATTAAATACTGTATGCTGAAGACAATAAAGTGTATATGAAACTATATCCAGCTGTGTTACTGAAAATTAGAAACTGTAATAATGTTTTATTTCGTCTAACTACAACTGTTAAAAAGTTAATTAAAATAAAATTTACCATAAATAAATGTAATGATGGTCCGTACGGTAAAACCTCTAAATAAAGCTTATATTATTTGAATTATCTATTTAGGTAAATTATATAAAGTATTATAAAAACAAAACGCTCTTTCTAAAAAACATGAACGTTGTTATATGCTGTTGTGTGCTATTTTGGATGGAAGGAAGGATGTGGTAAGAAAAACACACTAATACGAGGCGTGCTCAGTTCTCTGGATTAGCAATGAATCCATCGTACTTGGGATTGGTTATATTTATCTATGAACGGTGAAGACAACTAACTGTCAGATGGACTGTATACATATGTATGTTATATATAATTTATTATTTATCCACCTAAAAGTAAATAAACAGATTATTAGATGTAAACATTACTATCTTCGCTCTATAAAACGTACTGCGTGACCACTCACAAATAACAGTAGGCATGTCGCTGGCGACTGCCGGGTTACTGTCTCATTACGTCACATTCAACAGACACTCCTCTCTTCATTACTGCAGCAATGAATACCCCTTTGAGGCAGGGACGCCCTCTAGCGTCATTTGAGTGTAATTGCGACAACTGAACAAATACGCTAACTAGCTGTGAATGGTGAATAAAGGTAATCTTTGGACGGCAACGCCGCGTGATTAAGTTGTTACAAGTAAAGCTGCTACTTTGGTTTAGAGGGTATGGTAGGTTACAAGTACTTATACAGACATTTAAACATAGTACTTTCACACATCCATGTTTAATATTACGTATTGTATATGGGATCGGTCTCGGCAGCAATGGCCAATTGAATATCGACCAGTTAACAAACGATTATGCTCATTTGATGCTTAAATAATGATATAAAACCATTTTAGGTGTCATGGGAAATATAGTGGTATAAGTCATCTTATATACAACAGAATCATATTTACTTCTAAGTAGCTGTATTTCTTTGTTTCATGCAGATATTACTTTGTTAAATAAGGTTTATGAAATTTAAAATCTAGGAAGTAAGATTTTATGAAACTGAACAACCATACTATAGTAAGGTAATGTAAGTAAAAATAATATATGTGACGAATAAATAACCTCTTTCTTTTGGGAAATAGGTTAATAAATGAAGTCAGCCGATAGCCAAAACATATGTAAATATTGATGATGCTACTTATGACCACATATATAAAAATATGAATTTCCGTTCGAAAGTAAAGCTTTCCAAGTTAATACTCATTATTCGACACTTGTTAGCTTAATTACGTATTAAATTTATGTCCCCTGGTACTCATAAACGTGGGGTTTATGGTGCCCATCACGCCGTTATATTATGTTAGCGTCAAATTTTCACAGCCTGTTATAATATTGTGCTGTTAACGGTATCAAAACATTTTTAAATATACAATGTGTTAGTTAAAACAAAAGGCATGTTTAAGTTCATGGAAAATTATACTAACGGGTGGTTAAATAAAAACATTAATAAATTACATAAAGAAGTGGTAAAAGTTCCCCACGTTGACATCATGGATTTTAAACGCGACATTTTTACATTTTAGCAAGCATTGGGGTGCATTGGGCAAGCCATCGACAACGATAATCCTGCCAAATATAAAAATCACATTTTAGAACTAAAATTGAAATATGAACAACACCCTGCAAGAAGTTGTTTTATCTACCACTCGGTATAACTTTATAATATAGTTGAATAAATAATCAATGTGGTTAATTACGGTTACTGGATAATAAGAAAAAATATGTACTAGTAACTTTCCGTTATTTGTTAATATGACTTAGTGATGTATTCATTATTGAAAATAATAATTTATGAATTAATGAGGAAAATGTCCGCGACTTGCATATGTCGTAACTGTCGGTATAAAATCAAGCCAACACCATACGATCAATGGATGGTAACATGTTCATTGTTTATGGGTTAACCATAATATTAATCAATTAATAAGTAAAATATTAATTACTAATTTATGCATTCATGCTAATTAATCAATAACTTAATAATATTGTGGTGATATTGTTGATTCAATAAAATAATGAGGAAAGATATTTGTAAATAGTATTACATTAGTGTTAAATATGAATTGCTACTTAAAAATAATGTAGTTACATATTTCATGGTATGAATGGTTTCCTGTCAGCTACCGTACAAATTGCTGTATTTCTCATGAATATAAGGAAATGGATAAAAATATACATTTGAATAGTGACAGGTATCTTTTTATACTCCTTATACTTTGATGTAGTTATAAGTACTTTGTTGCTTTAGAATAAATAGAGACTTTATTTTCAGCTAGTCATGGGAGAGTCCCGTGCCGATTACGAATTATTTTATTTCCGTTAAGAATTTATATTGATGTTGCTACATTGTAAATCACAGACGTTGTCTGAAAGGAAATCAGTTCGTATCTTGCAAATAAGCGGATTTAGTTTACAACGTTATCTTTTTTGAGGCAAATTTTTAAATTATAAGTTCCTATTAGTTAGGTTAGAGTTATGTCGGTTTTAACAAATACTGTATGAGCAGGACAGACAAAAAGCCACCTCACGGGATATATTTCAGACGCCATTAAATTTTACAGCATCAAACTTTTCAGCCTCCGACTATAAAATCATTCCCCGTTATTTATTACTACAATTATGAATTCCAACATTTCATCGCAGTAAAAGACATTTGTATGTAAAAGGTCTTCTAGGACTACTAGTAAAATAATAGCTTACTACTTCAGGAAAATCAATGGGGAACCGAATTTAATCTTAAATGCCATTATAAGTCTAGATTTATATTTAGTCCTCGGGAGTAGCAACAGATCCTGGACTGACTGCATCGTTACCTACATATAGTAAATATTTACATGCAATAAATAAATTAATATCGTTTTATCAGATTGAAGTAGCAAACGAGCATGCAGTCCACCGGATGGTTAGTGGTAACTGCCGCTCATGGACATTTGTAAGCAAGACATATATAACAAGGTTTCTATCTGAAGTCGTACACAGATGCTTTGCTAGAGTATTTCTTATTCTGTTTATTACTTCACATCGAGCTCATGCGAAACATAGGAAAGGCATTAGTATAATTAGATTCTCCACTCTCTACCTTTTCATAACGTACTAAGACTAAGACTACTTCGTAAGTTTACTATGCAGCAAACTTAAATGGGAGTGACATAGTCTCTACTTGGCGAAACCACTTTTTTCTCAATAAAAATATAAAAAACCCACTGGTAGTCGATGCATATAGGAATTTTATTTTATTTCAAAATTTAAATGTTCATATTCATTTAAAGTTTGCTTGTTCTTTTTGATATCTTTAATAACATTTTCAAAACTTAGACCTTTATTGTTGAACTTCTCACATTATCAGGAAATGGAAATCTTGACCAAAACTAATATCCCGAAGAAGGAAGCAGTAAAACGCATTCTGCAACTAATTTTACCAACTTTTAATACCAACTCTCTGCGACCTCTTCATCTTTAATTGCTTCTAAAAGGTCTGTACTCAGAAGGAGTCATCTTGCCAAAACTTAACGGTATTGAGCTTCACATAACAATAATTGGAACTGAATTTTCATCTCTTGAGGGCAAACATGCGCTTCTTGAAGCATCGTTTGCCAGGAAGCTATCTTTCGTACGCGTTGTTATTATAAAGTTCTTGTTATAAACAAGACATAAAGTACAGTTTTGGTTAGCACCGTTTTAAAAGGTGAATATTTTAATCTGATAATATTTTTTTTTGTAATAGGTACTGCGTAACCTCATGATAAAGCCTCATTCGTTTAAATTTACTAAATCCTTAATGCCTTAATTTACTAAATCGTTAATCCTTAATACTACTTAATAATCGTTAATACTAGACATTAAATACATTTAATTTTTGATATTTTAAGTTAACTCTTTATTTTTTAATCCCCAATACAAAAATAAATTCTCTGATATCTCTCGATCGAAGCTTTCATTTTGTCGGTTTACAAATCTTTAATATTATACACAATGAACTTCACCGATCAGTAAATGGGAAACTTTATTTTACATCAGTCGCACTATTTGTATTCAAAAGTTTTGAATGAAATCCTTATAGTTCCTTTTTTTGTTACAGGTATGTCACATACAAATAATATTATGCGGTATCACAACGCACCCTGGAACACGGGGACAATAAATAGTGTCAGTAAGTACTACATTAACTAGGATTTATCTATCCAAAAATTTTGCAACATCTTTGAAGTGACACTTCTATAGAGTAAAAATAAGATGGCCAAAGATGGGCTGCAGTGATTACTCAAACGAGTTTTGCAAAGTCTTAATAACCTAATACTCAGAAATATCGTGTGTGAATTGCAAACACACACTATCTTATGTAGTGAACCCGATATATTATTTGAAATCCGAATTGCACTAACAAGTTATTACTATGCAACGGTATCGGTATAATTATTACTAGCGTTTAAAAAAATATCAAAAAAATTTAAATTGTAAGGTACCATTCTTAATATAGTAGATGGATTTTAAATAAAGGAAAACTAAATGAGAACTATAATTAAATTCAGTTTTGGTAGTAGTAAAAATGATGAAAAATTATAATACAGCTTGTTTTTAGTCCTGTTTTTTTTGCAAATAATTGCGATGTGCAGACACGCAGAACCGCAGCCCGCGGCTTCGCTCATGTTAATTACGTCTACCAGCCTAATGCGTATCTATATGCTTATATGTTAATCTAGGTCCTATCTGTGAGCCAATTTTCAGCGAAACCAGTAGTTTGTTTTAAACACAAACTTTCACACCTCACACTCCTCACAAACTTTGGCAAATATAAATATGTGTACGGTGTTCCGGTATAGTAGCATCGCAACTGACTCAAGCTGTAATAAGTACGCGCGGGTGATCGATCAGTCAGCAGGCGAGACTGACCCGCCGGTGCAACTAATCTACTCTACTATATTCATAACTTCTTTATTACATAACATTGAGTAAAGTACTTGCAATTTCATGAAACATAAAAGTATTTATAAAGTTCAAGCTCTACAGCAGTGGTAGCGCTATTTTCAACTGTTTTTCTATACGATGAGTATTGCTATACGGCGAAGCGGTCCGGATTCCATTCCTGGCCAAGCAAATATCTGAATGATGAATTTAGATTTTTATTCTGAGTATGGCTGTATGTATATTCGTCTTTATATGTCTATACCATCCACGATGCAGGTAACATCCTAGAAATCATAAAAAACGTTACTGATTAAATAATGTTCATTTTCTGTATTCTAGACCCAATAGTCATTGCTTAGCTGTGACCCACCTGTGATAGGATACCAGTGCGGTGAATAACCGAATTCCAAAAAAGTAGGAGGTTCTACTTTTTTTTTTCATCACAAATTTCCATCAGTTCGGCCTGAAATTCACGTATACACGTACATCACTAATAAATAAAGTATATTTTATATGATTTTTAAACGTTCTGTTGTCACTTCATGATTGTATCAACATGGGTAAATCAAAGCTTCGTTATATTCGAAACAGATTGTTCTGACGTTCGAAATTTCAGCATTACCAGAATCCCCCGTATTACTGAAACCGAATTCGATTTCCCCAACACCGGGATCAAATATCAAATAGAACGAGGTTGCAGTAATACGAGTCATCAATAACTGGCCGTCCCGCGGGACGCCGGGGGACAAGTTCTAATTTGTAATTTATTTTACCGCTGATTTTCTCTACAAAAAATGTGAGTATCAATTTCAAGGGCGCGACTGGGAGTGACTTTGACTTTCTACGTAATGGATGTTACCGTAGGAAGCCGGCAAGCAGGCGTGTTATAGACATTCGTCCATGAATGTCTGTTATAATCTCAAATACTTGGTGGGCTGGTCACAATAACTGTTTGTTTCGTTGGATAAGATTAAAACCCTGGCGAAATAAACATAAAAATTCACGGTGAAACTGCCGTAATAACTGAATCAAAATCCAATAAAGGACCAAAACAGCAATAAAGATATTGCTGTTTTGGTCCTTTAATACACGCGTATCGTAGGTACCCGTTTCATATTAAAGTGGATTAAATCTGCGATAAATTTTATTCAAATTATAAGAAATATTAGCAAAACCTTACTAATATTAGAAGATGTATGTGTGTTTGTTTCTATTTCACGTAAAAACTACAGATCGGTTTTAGCTAAAATTAGGCAGATAGATCTATTATGATCTAGATTAACACCTACAACACTCATAACTCTGGCGAACATGACTGAAGCGGGCGCAGCCGCGGGAATTAACTAGAGTAACAAGTATTCTTCACTTACGCTGTATATATTTACTTTGACTCAAATATCGAGTAATAGTAAGAAGACAAGTCATCAATAAACGACCCCATCTCTTGGGACTGTTAGGGGAGTTGTTCTAATTTGTAATTTACTTCCTGTTATTTCTGCTAGTTTCTAGTACACATGTGTTTTATACTGAGAAAAACGGAAACACTTTCACCACGATAATTTTAATACTGGTACATAGGTACCTAATTTTGTATAACAATAAGTTCGAAAATATCATGAACTTGCGCTTTAATGGTTTTAAATTTTCGCTAGAGTGGAGTAAGCAAGCAAAAAGTCGCTTTTATAAATTAGGGATCTATTTAACCGATTTAATGACATACGTCTTAAATTTTTAATAAAAACAAATATCGAAGAATAATTTATACACGCCCGTTTCCTAATTTTCATGCGAATGGATCGTAGGTTGATGAACTTGTCCGATGAGACTATACGTAATGAATAATCATCTTCGGGACTGAACATTCAAATATTCATTTTCAATGGATTATTATTTTCTAAATTATCAAAAAAGGGAAGAACATAAAGTCATACTTTTCGACCCACTGATCTAAAATATGTATTTTCCCTCATCCAGTAGTAGAGATTTTATTAAGATAAATATTAAAACTGAATTCTATAACTATCTGTATCTAGTCCTATACAACAAACAACTAAGAAACATACAGTTGCGATTAAAATCGAGGGCAAAGTGACAAATTAGCGCGGTGTAGCAACCCACAGCTATACCTCAGCGGAGCGTGTGAATGGCTCCTAATGGACAGGTGACCCTTGGAGTAACTCACCTGATCACCAATAACTCACCGTGACTTACGCGATAATGGAAATCGTAACACGATACATCCGAGCTTGCCTTTCAGTGTGCTAAAGGTGTTTGTATACTGAACAACGTATCTAGAAAAGATTAAATGTACCATCATATTTATAACTAGTTGTGCCACGCAGTTTCACGCGCGTTTTTTAGACAACAATCGATTGAAAATAAACAAACAAAAATAGCGTGTTGTTATATAGCCTAAAGCCTTCCATGATAAATTTACTATTCAACACAAAACTATTTTTTCAATTCCAACCAGTAGTTCCTGAGATTAGCGCGTTCAACCAAACAAACTCTACTGCTTTATAATATCAGTATAGATATATGAGAAACTTTTGCCGCCACACCTATGAGAAGCAGTTCTTCTTCCGACTCTTTTATGTATGAGTTGACCATCTTAGTCCGCGGGAGTAACGACGTACCTGCCATGCAATTTGTACTAAGTTAAGGCACCTTGCTCTTTTTTTACCTCAATAAAAACAATACTCGTACTTAGGAGAAGAAATCGTGGTCGATAAAATTTACTGTATTTTTATTTTATCGCACTGACAAAAGGAAACCCTTAAACGCGCCATAACTCTGATTCATGTAAAATCATACAAATTTCGTATAATATCGATATAAGGAACGATTTGTCAAATATACTGCTATACATTTGAAACTTATTACATCGGTAACGATAATTTTGTAGTTAAGGTATCCAAGCTTTTCTAGATCCATACCCAGCCATAGATTATACGTAGATATAGAACGTAGATTAATATCAACGAACGAAGATCTCATCACGGAAACAGAGAAATTAAAAGACAATAAAAAGCCGGTTGTACCCCCCACCTGCGCAAGGTGGCGCCACTCAATTGCTTTTAAACGGCTTACTCGGATGGCTCTTTGTTCGACACGTATCTTTTTTGCCACTTAGTCCGCGTCCGTGCTAGATTTTCATGACTTTGCTTTTTAATAAAGCACTTCCCTGGCAGATAATAGCTGACAGAACGAATAAAAGTATGGTTTTGTTACTATGGTAGCTTTTCAGCTTGAATTGATAGCTTACGCGTTTACTCTTCAAGGTTGTATACTTTGTTATGTGATAGGAAAGGCAATTTATTTAATATTAAGTGTCTGATGACTAGCCATAAATAACACAAACAATCATTAAAATTAGCCAATTGCGAATCGAGTTCGTATAAGGAAGTTTACTTACTGACTTAGTATAATTCCTCTATGGGGATATCCTTTATTTTTAAAACAGTTTGTAAAAAATAAGAATCTGTCTATTATGCCCTCTAACAAAGGGACAAACAGCGTAGGCCTGATAATTGGGTTCTTCACCCTTTACGTAAGAACCCCTTAAAAATTGTCAACGTAACATATTATTAAATGTCGCAAGACGAAATATCAAGTGATTTAAATGTATCATAATTTTTTATATCGTAATTATAAATACACCGTCACTTATTAAGTTTTTCTGATATAAAACGAGTATTGGATCAATGTCGTGCGTTGTGTTACGACTGGCTCAGCGCCAGATGTTGTAAAGGAAAATAAAATGTTCACACGTCGATACGGGCGTGTAGTGTGAACAGCCCCCAATTCTCGCTTTGTTATCGGTTTGATGGATTTCGGCGAGGTGGCAACTTGGCGATATTGGACCGATTGCATTGAAGTAGGGCTAGCCTCAAGGTTGAAACTCTGCCTTTCAATCGAAGGTCCGAGGTTTGAATCATAATCACGGTACAATATATTTAAAATGCTGTGCGCATTAGACATTAATAATCTCTGCTTTACGATGAAGGAAAACCTACACATCTGATAGTTCCTTTTAAAGGTTATGGGAAGTCTACCATCTACTATTTGACCGATCGACCGATATTTGACGTATCCCGTGCGGTGTACTATGACCTAAAATACATTTTGAGGAGACCTGTGCCCAGCTGTGGGACAATAATAAATGTAATCTTATATCACTTGACATAACTGTCAGTCTTACAATTCGAAATAAAAAACATAGTTAAGACTGTCAAATCAGCCAGTTTTTATCCGACTTCCCAAAAGAAAGAGGTTGTAACTATTTGTGTACGTACTTTTCTCCGTTGCTTACATATAACGTTATTTAATCATCAAATTTATTCAAGTCTTGGAGCCGTTTACGCGAAACCAATTAGATTTATTAAAAGCGCTTATTAGACTAGCATAATAAATCTTTACATAAACATAATACAGTGAGTGCAGATGCTAAACACCAAGTATAAATAAATTAAGCCACGTAGCACAGTTAGTCGCTCGGTTAAGTTAGCTGCCACACAAACTTGTAAGCGAGTTTACCTGACACTGCCTGAGCAAGTCAATCTCTGTTTAAAACACCAAGGCAGGTGTAGAGCGTGAAACACCACGTAATTGACTCTACATAGAGCTGTAACGAGGTTGTCGCTCAGAGCTAGAGGACTTAACTCAGCTGAGCTTAGATTGCCTGCTAAGGGAGCTTTACTTCCATAGCTAAAACTTAAGCATGTATAAAGTAGGTTCTAAACAGAATTATTTTTTAACATCAGCAACATAACATCTCATCGCAAGGTTTTAGATGAAATAGCGAAAAGTGAAGCATATATTTAAGTTATATGAAGTAAATTAAATATAGGTAATACACTTTTTGAATGTCAGTAACCTAACACTACATAGCAAGGTCTATGGAGACAAAGGGTACACAATAAACATATCTGATTCATAAAAGTGTTATATATTTATAACTTACAGTACTGTGGCAAGTACAATAAGACAACATCTACTTCTTTACTTCAACTGTTTCTCTATTTCCTTACTGAAAAGCCCGTCAAAAAAAATCAAGTTTCTGTGCCTTAGCACGAGTTAAGTTGGTGTCCTTAAAACAATATTATTTATGTCTTAGTCATTAATTGTCAAGTACATGCACAGCAAGGTATGACCGCAAACGATAACCTTAACATGGAATATTGTAATGTTTTTGTAAAAATGTAAATAATGACGTTTCGAGGAAAATTAAGGGCAGTGATAAGAACAGTGTCATGTATTTAGGAGTTAGTTATTTTAAAAAAATGCTTATAACACTAAAATTAGAGAGCATTCCAATCCTTTGTTTAGAAGTTACTGCGGTAAAGCAGAGCACGTAGGTAATTGTCTGCAACGAAGTTGTTTCACGGAGGCACCTCGGAGCTTAGCCGCTTAGTCGCGGGGCTTGCGCGTCGCTTATTACCTGCACCAACCGCTTATTCTATGATTACTAAAGTTTCCCTAAATTTATCTCTCAAATATACCTTTTATATTTTTATACCTAAAGTTAAATTTTATATTGTTGTTTTGTTATGTTACTAATTTAATCGTCAATGCACTATTGTCCTACTGATACTTTCAGGCCGTAAACCTCCGAACTGGTCAAGTGCGAATTGTTATATTTCTGCCTTATTGGAGCCTGAATTAAAGCTTATTCTTTTTAAGAGATATTAAATAGAATTAGCTTTAACGCTACTTTAACCTGTTACTTGTTAATGTTACTAATTTATTAGTTGTTAATTTTAACTGCAATGGCAGATTAAAAGTACATTATAACTGTTTCTGCCTTTCAAAACTGCGTTAATGAACCCGAAATTGAAGCTCACATTTATAATTTACGTAACAATTGTGCTTAAAAACAAATATAACAGTCCAATTATGTTTATTTCTCGTTAAATTAACACATGCTTTCTCAATCTGAATACAAAGATGTCTTAGTTGTTTGTAGTTTTCCTAACTAAGCCAATACTGAAGCCCCGGGGCGCTTATAATTGCTCGGGGAGTGTCCCGGACGACGTGGCATTTACACGTTTTGGGACGACAAAAATATTAATTTGTTTTGTGTCAGTTATACTTATGGTGTATGGGTTTGGTTATATACCACGTACACGTGAGTGTAGCACTAAAGTTTCAGTCGCTATAGAACCATGGTTAAGCCTTTTGTTGAATACAATGAGTATCCTTAGCTTATGAGTAACCTTTAGCTAGACTTTGGATGCCTGCTATCGGTGGCAGTGCTCGGATTGCTTACTAAGTTTGCATATAGTAAATTTCAGGCTTCTTACACACTATCCGTCAGCTTCGTCCAGAAAGTTCTATTCTCATATTACCTACGTGTAATTTTTACACGTAATACTTTTTCATCATCTGTTATGAAAGACGTATAAAGTATACGCCTTACAAAAATATTTCATAAATAAGAGAGGAACATAAGTAAAACTGTAAAATTATAGTTATGAAAAATTATAAAATAATAATTATTAAAATTTTAAAACGTACAATAACAAATTTATTATATTAATAGTTTTTAAATATTTTATAGTCAGCTGAAACAAATGAATGTACCATACTAAAGTTAGAAAGCATCATAAGCTCTCACTTATACCTGAGCCAGCAAAAAATCAGACGGAGTCTAAATTAAACGCTGAGTCTCCGAAACGTCGTGGACATCTCTAGCAATTAGACATGCCCGGGGCGGCTGCCATTAGCTTAGTTTACAAAAATGCGTCACCGCTCTAATTACATTTCTTTATGAATGGAAACGGTTTTTGTTTTGAACTACAGCTCTTCTGGCATTGTGGTCTGCATATCTGCTTTATAATGGGTAGTAGGTTCAGGTTCAATAAGTGCTTACAGGGGAAACTTAGATGAGTTTCAAAATTAGGTGTCACTATAATTATCACCTTGAGTAGTAAACAGGAAGACAAAAATTGAGTGTACATGTTTTCATTAAAATAAGAGAGGTAATTTAAAGGTCGTAAAATATAATAAAATGTTATATATCAACAGTTTTAAGCGCTCCTGTGGTTTGATTTGAAAGTCGTAGTCCTAAAGTAAACCTATTGTCTTCTCGACTGGTAATTAACATCTAACCAACACATAGTTTTTGAAAAATCTTAGGTACCTGGAATTTGAACTTAGGACTCTTGATTGTGTGGCCGAGAACTCTCATGATTGTGATTAGGCTATCACTGCTCTTACTATTCAGTATAGATGAATATTCAATAATGTAGCAGTGTAAGGTACTTATTCATCGTAATGATACAAGTATCGAGCGCATCGGGTCGGCGGTAAGCAGGATACCATCAATTGCGACGACACATCCGCACCGAGCGATCACTGTGCTATATTATTACTATTACTATTTATATACTTATAATAATGTCATTTTCTTATACTATTTTCATGCTTTGTTATCATGAGACGGATGAAATGAAATTGAGTCTTTTTTCTGATATTTTTTTTAATATTTGTTGATACTGATTGCCGAGGACTCAATTTAAAAGACCATGCAGTCCACCTGGCATCATGGTAGAAGTCATTATAATCCACAGATGAACCTTTAAATAAAGAATGACGTACATTTTAGGCACAACTAGGTATACCATAAACACCTAAGGGCGCTCTACATAGCATAACACAGTATAACCACTAATGAGGTGTAAATCTGTGATAGAACAGTAGAATTGTGTACCGACAGTGTATCCAAAGGCACACATATATCACACGTTTTTGTCCTTATAACAACAGTATTAAACGCTGCGGTTTCTTGATTTAAAGGAAGACATACTTATCCGAGGCTTTTCTACTTAGTACTACCGATTTCAGGTATCTACCTGTGGCATTGGTCACTTATCATCCGGTAGGCTGCATGCTCGTTTGCTACGAGTACTGCTCTCATAGAAAAAGCCAAAACTACGGATTTTGAAGCGCGAAAATTATATCACGTTCCTAAATTATTTATATAATACGATAGGGAGAATACATCATATTTTATCTAACATTTTCTGTGGAAATTTCAAAGCGGAGCGGGATCACGTAAACAAAGTGTTCGATGTTTTGTTTCACTATAATATTTTTTCAAGATTTAATCCAAATGTAACACAAAGAGATTTTTTCTCTCTCAGATGTGGCCACAAAACGAGAACTTATTAAAAATATAACCTCATATATCCTCCAGAAGCGCAATGAACCCGATGCACGGTACAAAGGCTGCAAATACGTGTCATTAGAATTAATAAGGGTATATTTACGAGACGGGCCTAATGTCTCAGTGGGCGGTGATTTTAGCAATGATTACGCAGTTAAGGAAAAAATATCTCACATATCAGTTCATTTTTGTTGGAACGAAGGAAAAATTACTACTTATGATGTGGGTAGTAAAAAAGAACGTAAAAATAGAACAGATATAAACGAAAATAACATGGACTATAATCGCAGAATACATATTGCTTCGAATATAGATTCTAACAAATAAGAATCGACAGATAAAAATAAATTAATTTGCTGTACCCACATACGTGGATTGTCGTAGTTAGAAAATGGTAAGAGAGTATTAACAAATGTGTTAGACATGTGGCTATTCACAATTATTTTACTAATATTATAAATGCGAAAGTTTGAGAGGATGTTTATATATGTTTTCCAATTCGCCTCGGACTATGGCCTCTCTCATTCTGAGAGAAGACCCGTGCCCAGCTAATGGGTTGACACGATATATGTTTGTTTCTCTTTCACGCAAAAATTACTAGGCTGATTTCACTGAAATCTGAAGTCCTGATAGATTATGACCTGGTTTCCTGAATAACACATAGGATACTCATTTCCATGGTCAACGTGACCAAAGCGAGCGGAGCGGCAAGAATAGTCTAATTGTGTATATATTATGTCGTTGGTTGTGGCGCGCGTTACCTCAATTGTATAAAAGGAATAGTTACCGACTATTTAAGTTTCGCTATCGCTAACTGACAACGTTAACAAAAAGTTTAAACTGCAATAAAAATTGAGATAGACAACCCTGAACTTATAGGAAGCATTTAGGATAAAAAGTTTGTGTTCATGTTATTAAGTAAATAAAACTGCTGATGCTGTTATTTCAAACACATTAAATGTAATGTAGTTAAAAACGCAAGGCCTTTGCCAATTGATTATTTATTTGCCACTCGAGATACGCAGGAGTATGTAACTCGTGCCGCATACCAGCTCAATTTTCCTTGCTGTATCATTGTGACGTTCGCTGGTCGTCGGCCTGAAATGTGCGTTAAAAGCAACTATGTTACCAGGTCACATCCTACAATAAAAAGAAAAGTGAAATTACGTACAATTTACAACAATAAGTAGATTAAATTCTGTAGTCGAGTGTGGCACAAGTTGCAAGATACACATATCGCGATAGCATAATGTAATTTGTTTTTGACATTGTATTTTTACATCATACATTCAATATAAATTAAATGTAAGTTTACTGCATTTATAACTTTTTTAATTAAAATGTTTTAGCCGGCTGCGTCAGAACGAGAGTAAAGGGTTTTGAGCGTTTGTGTATATCTAGTCTTTGGCACGCCAGTTCAGCCCCAACGGCTGAACTGGCCAACGAAAAAAGATGGAATGTGACAAATAATTAGAATTGACTCAGTTTGCGGTGACACGGTCATTTTTAAAAATAGCGCCAATTGCGATGATGCAAACTTCAAAAAAATGTTTAATAAATAAAATATTATAAAATATTTTCTTAATAATAATTCCTTCTGAGTCTTGATCCGAAAGCCAATAGGTGATCATGTTAATTAATAGGAAACAATGTCCAATCCCCGCTATTATCCTCGTGTCTCGTAGTAAACACGCGTCAACAAACAGCTTGGTGTCGTAGCAGTAAACACGCTTAATAGGCTAAATGGAGAACAATGCTGACTGATTGGCGGCATCATTCTGTACTGACTCTGACAGGCAAAACAGCCTACTCGCTGGCTTTGGCAGCCTAAACTAGGGATACGCTTTCTAGTTTTATTACTAATGGTGTTGAAGGAAACGCTTTAGTAGACACTCGAGTCATAATAACATAATTATGACTCGAGTGTCTGAGAGCACATGCTCACTTGTAAATGTAAAAATCGTTTTTTACTCTCACACTTCGTCACGAAGTGATTTTGACACAGATATACTCGAAAATTATATTGTTATCTGAGTAACTTAACCTGAAACCTGACCAAGATTGAAGTCGAAAGGAACCCTGAATGACTTCACGACATTTAAGACTATGACTCAGTACCTCAATACGAATATGTTACGTTTCCTTAAACCGATCACTATTTACGTTTTTTGCTTATTTCACCTTTACTGCACATATATGGGGGAAAACTTAAATGAAATAATTAAAGTAACCATAATAAACTCATTCTAATGGCACAGATCTCATACACTTGTGATGAGAAACATACATAATTATGTCCACAACAACACAAAGAGAGATGCACAGTCAAAATCAATATGCTAATTTTTGACCCTTGTTTGGTTTCCGGATTAGTACTACGTCTAGTCTGAACGTCTAATCCCAATTAGCCAATTCCAGGTTCATAGCAGCTCCGACCTACATGACGGGTGGGCGGCGGATGTCCTCAGGAAACAATTGACTGTAATTGATGCAATTGACGGGCGAGTGTCATCGCTTCGGGATCTCGGCGATTGATTAACTGGACGGGAAGCTAACCGCATTAGACGCTATAAGACCTGGATTTGAACTCGTAAACATGTCTCGTTTAATCTGACGATTCATGTGATGTGTAAACAGAGGATGAATGAGATTCCTCAATGGAAAATAGATTAATACTAAATTTAGATTTTGGATCTAGATATTTGTGGGACATCCATCTATTAACAAAAAAGAAAATAAGATTATTTTTTTATTTCTATGACTTTGGTCAATAAATATGTATGGTTGTAATTCCATCCTTATATTGCAAAAAAAAACTTTGATTTTTTTTTATTTATAAAAGGTGTTAGTATGTTCTATTGTTCAGCTGGAAAGAATAATAGATAATTACTTTACAAACAATATAATATGTTTAGCCAAATTTAAGGGAAGATACTGGAGCTAATTTTATTGCAATGTAAAAAATAAATTGTTATAAAAAAGAAAGAAAAAAAAGATATTATATAAAC
>DWNE01000134.1:0-37381 GCA_018249875.1 Cecropterus toxeus
CATATATTTAAATTATTTTATTGCTTTTTGGTGACATGGAAGTCGGTTTCTATTTTTTGTTAAAAAGTTTTATGTTTCGATAATAATCATGTCACAGCTTTTTTGTTGAACCGGTTTATGACATTAACGAACGTAGCAGTGATTTAATAAAGCTTAAAATTCAAAAGGCTAGTGTTAAGCTCATTCCTTTAAATTACTATGACAAATGGAATGTCTGCGTTTATATTCGTTCATCACCAAATATGGACGGTTCTAATCTGTCTAATATTACATTGTCAATTTTTCGAATTTTTGCCTCCAATAATTATAATAATGTAATAATTTGGAAGTGTAAATAATCAGAAAATTCATTCATCTCTTTATTGCCTTTAACACCCAGAACAATTCTTTTCCAACATACTTCTCAAGAACACCAGTGCATCTATGACTGATGTATTTATCATATTATTAAGTTATTTACAAGTGTTAAAATCGGGAGTACAAGTTACTACGTTTATATAAAAAAAAAACAAATTATATGAACTTTATATTACAACCAATTAAAATAATACATATGACAAAGGCTATATTACATATGTAATTATAATACGTAGGCACAAAAGACATCAACGCGCGTATGTATTTTGATGCAATTATTATGGTTTTAATATACCCTAATTTATAAATTTTCTGTAATTTAAGGACAAAGCAATGTTTGTTATTTAATTTTCAATTATTTAATGCATACTTAACTGAAAAAAATATTGAATAAGTTAACCACGATACTTCAAGTATGATCGACTTGAGCTGTTGCTTCATTACTTGTAAGTATCTTCGGTTTAGTTGTAAATATGCCTTAAATTTTAATTGCTGTCGTAGCTCACAAAAATTACCTAATCCAGCGTATAAGACCTGGAATGCAACTATTCTGAAATTTAAACATGTTTACGGCATTTTTTAAGATCACTTACATATAGTTTTTATTGTTTGCAGGAAAGATTATCGATTTATTATTCTGGGGACGTTCGAAAAGCATTGGCCGCATCGTGCACTCATGTTGGTTTTGGTGACTGTATAACGGTGCCCGTTTTGACTAAACTACGATTTCCTTTACATTCTGCTTTAGAATAGTGTGTACTTCAATCTGCATGCGTTAGTGAATAGAGTTAAATTTTTTAAATCGATAAAAATATGTACGTCTAAATCTGTCTGTGAAAATAAGATAGGTCAGAAAAGTACTGGGGTGAAAATCTATGATTTAATTTCGAGGCCACTTGGATGTTTTTTTACTGTCGACATATACTATACCTTATAAATATGGACGTGCATGATGTTAGTTTTTATTAAGATATCCAATTAGCCTTCCTCTATAATTTAGAGGTCTCGATTTATGGACTAAAATAAAAAATCGGGATTGCTATGAGTCGACGTTAATCATCATTATTTGATATGAGGAATAAAATATACTCAATTAAAATAATTTATTGTTTTATCATTAAGTGATGCACAAATATAGGTAAACATGTCAACCGCTAATATATGCGCGAAGTCGATAAATGAAAAGAAAAAACCTAAAAAATGTAACGTAAATAACCGGCCTTGGAGATGTAAGTAAGTTCGCTATTTGCTGACGATTAAACAACTTGCAACCAAGACTTCTCCGTGATTAAACTCGATTTTGTGTGACACCTTAATGAGAATGCACCGGCTTAAAGTATTCCTAGAATTTGCATATAAAAATGTAGTGAAGGAAATTGGCTTTTATACTAAAGTAAAGAACTATGTTGTGTAGTGAAATGTCGTTAAGGCGTTGCTCCAAAATGTCCCCGTGGTAAAGGAGGTATGCGAACTTGGTAAGCAAATATTAAAGAGCATGGTCTTCTAGAAATGCATTCTTTTTACGAATATTGAGATTTTTATATCTCATATCTGCCGCTCATGGACATATGGAATCAACCATCGGCATGAGTCTTACTTGAGGCTAGCCGCTGATGCGTTGCCACCCCGAAGTTGAAGAAAGAATATTGGAATGTTTGTATAGGTTTACATTTAAAATTGTCAGTTTAATTTTTTTTTTCTTACACCACCACCGGATAGGATAGATACAGTCGGACTATTTTTCATTCAAAATTGCAGAGTAAATGGCATTATAAAGTTAATAATTTGTAGTAAAAGATATTAATCCAAACTAGAAGGAACTAAAATGATTGCCTTTTAAAGACATTATTAATACGATATTCGGAAGTTATCTTGTCAAAAGATAAAGTCACGACAAATGCAACTTTTTATATAGCACTTGAAGTACCCATAATGTCAGAGCAATGCATTTAATCTAGATTAGACATATGACAACATTTAAAGGTCTCGGTCGTTATATATGTTGAATTGCCGATATTACAATTAATTGTTCAAAGGATTCCGGGTTCAGTGGTCCGATGGTGGAAAATGTCAGCAACGTCAACCGCTCCGATGTTTCTTCTGTCGGAGATCTAATTAATACCTTTGAGTGAGTGAGCAAAAAATGTACAAGCAGGTACTATTAGGATCAGAGTAGTGAGGACAATGATTGATTGATATGGTCGCTTGCGGCGTGTGGGCGTGTAAGCATTTGCATTGAATTGATCTCGCAGCGTCTTCTGAATAAAGACCCACGTGTTTTAGGTAATAGCCGTCCAAACTCACATCACGAAAATCGCTTTGTTTTTGAATACTATTAAGTCTTTACATTGAATATGTACAAAATTGAGTTTATCGATTAAAGTTTCAAGATTAGGTGAATGTCGTATCGATACACTAATTTTAATCTAAGTTTAGGCCTTAACTTGGCTCAAGATTGCAAATTTTAACTTTCTCTAGCCTCAAAACCTCATACTCGCATGTGTCACGCATTGTTTTGAGACCACACTATAAGAATACTTGATGGATAAACTCTTCGTACTAAACAAAAATGTAAACAAACGATTACGGTATAATAAAACCGTGTAATGTGGCTAATGTGAAGCTGTTTTAAAAAGTATAACGGCAAAAGGCAATTTGAATAATCGATTATCATAATTTTTTGTGTAAATATTTTTGTAAAACTATTCAAGCAAGACGATTCTTTTGATAATATGTTGAAAGAATAGTCTTGTTGAATAAAATATAAGGATTTTTAAAGTTTTTTAGTTTTCAATACTCGTATTATTACAGGTAGATATGTACTTAACTTTTTATTCAAATGAAAGTAATCTCGATTTATCAGTATTAAAATTACAACTGATAAAATTCTTATAATTCTACATTTTTTTAATATATAATATATCTATGTATAATTAAATCTCTATGAATCTCACCATTTATATAAACTGCATCGTCTGTATAAAAACCGCCATCTTCCGCTGAAAATCCGTTTTCATTTTCAGACACACTTCCGCACGTCAATGCCGTCAAGCCGAAGCAGAATATTAATAATTGAGTCCTTAACGTCATTTCGAATTTAAAAAATCATTCACTGTCAAAGTATTGATTAGAAGTATGGCGCGCGATGCGAGGATGTGCGTCTCGCAAGGAGTCACTCCGCAAAATGCCTCAACAACTTTACGTCGCTCCTTTATAATAAATGTTTACAGTGTCGCTCTACATTAGGTTGAAAGATAACAGAGCTTTTTCTCCTTTTGTACTTGCCTGACATTTGCTGCCATTATTAACGAGCTTTATAAATTATGACTATCGTTCGAATTGGTGAGACAGAAAAGGTGATCTCCGATTTATATGGTGTTTATTTTTGCATCGTTGGTATTCGTAAGGTGCCGCAACAAAGGGAATTTGGCATTACTCATTTTGGAGATCAACGAACCCGACTGGAATTTCTTCATTAACCCCAGGCCAAAATGAAATAGCCCTGGCATAAAACATAATAAATCGAGGGGAACAGGATGGTATGTCGAATTGGTCAATATCGGTATTTTCGATCTTTAATAAAGCTTATACAAAAGTGAAGTTCTTATCTTACAATTTTAAACAAGCATTTTTTTTTTCCATAAACATAAAAGTTGATTTCGTTTTTTAAATGCAAGTTATGACTTGAAATATCGTCTTTAAAAAATGAAGAATCATTCTCAATGAGCGGTGTAATCGCAAAATTTGTGTAATAAATTAGATAATTCCGATCTTCTGACAATAATAATAACATCTCTTTTATATTATTTTTTTCTATTAATTTAATATCTAATTGTATAAAGTTTAGAAATAACATGAATATGCATATGTAAGCTCAGTCACCCAGGAAAAAACCAATGCCAAGACGATAAAAAATGCATTAATTTATCAAAAAGGGTTATTTAATTACGATAATTACACTGTTTTTGGGTGGAAGTAGAGGACCCAAAAACATAAAAATTTAATAACTGACTCCCTAATACGATTGGGCTAAAAGGTACTTAATATCGTTTTATGTTTTGAAATATATGAATCTCTTATAAATTATTTAAAACATTAACCATTATATGGTATCCATTAATTTTAGTATTTATGCATTTATAAACTTATTGATTGGTGAATATATAATACATACTTGTATTATTTGAAAAAGACGAGATATTTCTTTATTTGATAATTTAATTTATTAGTTAATTTTTCATTTTACAAACCATTTAATTCTCCTATTTTTATTTAACGGAACCACAATTAATTTGCAAGCGACAAATAGTACCTGCGCTTTTTGTTAGGCAGCTAATTAATTCGGATTTCTGATAATCATTTATTGTAATTTAAAATGCAATTTTAATCTATGTCCCTTAACTTTGACGGATAAAAAGAGCTTAGTGTATATAATACAAGAATAACAAAGTTTTACGAGTAACAAATGGGTTCTCAACTTTGTGAGAACGAAACATGTCATTAGCTATTATTTTTATTAGATCTGTTGATATAAATTGCGTTTGTGTGTTCGGCAAAGTACCGTAACAAAATTCATACTCCTCCCATATCTAACCACAGAGCTAAATTTAAATGTCAATAACCTTTTGAAAATAAAGAGCCTCATTAATTTCGCAGTATTCTATAGACGTATGATTGGTATTTGACATAATGTAGAGCTCAAACTACCATTAAGTTAGGATCTCACGGTGCTATTGTACGCATGTATTATGGAACAATCCTACATTGTTAAAGCTTTCCTTTAGTAACCTATGACGTGAAATGATCTTGTCTTAATAAAAATATAAGAATACTATGTGAACTACCCGTGCTTCGTTACGCATAGTTTTTTCATACATTGGATTTTTCATACATTATCGAAATTTTCAGACAGTTCCCTTGTTTTCTCATGTTCTTCACAGATAATGTAGTTCAAATAATGTATTTCAATGGTAAAAAAAAATCCAATCAGTCCAGTAGTTTCGGAGCCTATTCAACTCAAACAAACAAACAATCAAATCTTTCCTCTTTATAATATTAGTGTAGAAATTTTCTTATTCATCTCATAAAAGCCAACCCTAAATTTTGAGATTTTTTTGTGTCATTAAAACAATATTTTTTGATAATCGTGTTACTCGTATTATAAAGTCAATGAGCCACAGACACCCACATGAGCTCCTCTTATAAGTTATCCCCCTTTGCTTTTTTGTAAGCATTAGTTTTAGTGTAGAATAATTAGCTCACGGGGCCTCAGTGACAGTTGCAAAGTTTAAAAAATAGATAGACGGACAAAAAAAAACTAGTTTTGAGTCTGTCTTGCAAATACATTATGAGCTTATAAGTAATAGGCCGTTATTTGGAATTAGACACATTACTATTTTATACATGTATGTAAAGAAATTTTGCATCTTGATTGATTTAATTCACTGAGTCCGTCACTGCTGTCTGCATATATTTGTATATTACTTGTATCTTAATCTCAATAGGATTTTATGAAATAGTTTCTATAAATGCAGGAAGGAATTCTAGCCCATTGACTTGGGTTAAAGGTGTAATAAGTTAAGGTCTGTAAGGCTTGTTTATTTGTTACTTTCAATCGCATAAAGAAAATTGTATCTAAATGGTTTAATTTACCATTGGTAAAATAAAAAGGGCTTTATAATCAACCGCGGAATAAAAACTGTATTCTATAATAATGTTCGCATCAGTATCTTGTCATATAAGCCGCACGTAAGAAGATTAGACTTAATGTGTACATAGCCTCATTAATCTTTAGAAATACCGTTATGTTAGTTTCGAGTGTCACTGTCAGCCATATTTGTGAGTGTTAAATACTTGGGAGCGTATAATTGCTACACATAGAGAATGGTTTATTATGCTTTATTTGGTAATTAATTCCATTAGTTAAACATACGTTTATTTACACGCTATATATAAGCTTTATTTGTAAATAACTAACAATTAAATATTAAAAGTCCAACTTCTAAGTGTCGTATTGAAATGAGATTGTATTATATTTTTCTTCTCAGTCGAATCCTCATGTCTGAGGGCGGTGACCATCAATCATATTTATATATTTATTGCACCTTTATAATATAAAGTTACAATAGGGCAAACTTAATGCCTGATTGTTATTAGGAAGATGTAGATGACGCGGTGCTTCTGGAACCATAAAGGGTTCTCTAATGGATGTGCGTAAAAACATGTAGTTAAAAAGTGACACTCGAACAGTACAAAACACGCAATGCTAAATCAAATTAAACTCTTTCATAAAAATACCAATAATAGCGACACGATACCGATTGATGCAATTTCATTGAGCGTTAAACGTGAGTAAACGCGAACTACTTGTCGCAATATATTTTCCGATAACATCAATCACATTACACTCCTTGATTCTTATTTATAAAGGCACAAAGCTTAAGATGCCCTTAAAATTGTCTATGTTCGTATACAAGCTTAAAGTTGAACGTGTTTTCTCGAAAAAATTGATAATCAGAAGGTCCGTGCAGAATGACAATGGAAACTGCAAATTAGTGCTAATTATAGAAACAATGACATCCACTAAATGAAGTCGGGGTACGAGACGCGCATTTGTAATCTTATTATAAGTTACGTCGCTTATTTTGCTCACATCCTTTAATTCAATTTAAAACAACCTCGATTATTGTGCTAATATTAAAACTGCATCGTAATGAAATTAATTGCCACTAGACACTAATTTAATAGGTCGTTATAAAAATTATCAGATACTTATTCGAATTAAAGTTACACGTTCAAAGTAAAACTGTAAGAAACGGTTAAGGCTTTTATGGATCTCATTGGCATAATTTCGAAATAAATTCATTTAAGCGAGTTTTATTTATTTATAATGCAACGTAAGGACGCTTATGGAATGGAAGTGCGGGTAAAAAGTAACGAATTCTGCAATTCCTAAATCAGTTAGATAATGGATGAGTGCGTGCTCCAAGACAATTACATAAAAAGGCATCGGGGCCGCATTCCGGCAGGCGGCCGCACTCGCGGTTTTTACTCAACAACCGCCCTCCATACCGATCACGCTGAATAATTCAACACATTATTTATATTCTCATTTTTGTCAACGCCATTCAGGATAAATTCATACGGGTCTTTATGTCTTGATAAAACTAAAGCTTAACGCCGAAACGACGTGGAGCGCAAAAACCCAGCCTCGAGTTTACACGTAGCCGGTCACACGAACCATTTATGGAACCATTATAATAATCTAATATAGATGTGGTGACAAACGAGTATTGTACGTGGAATTAGGTCCACCTACTAATCCAGATTATTTTCATATGAGACAGTCTTAGTCGTCGAGAGTAGGATCGCATATATTATTGACGTTCCATCACATCCCTATTCTATTTTAAATTACTTTCAGATATGTCTATGAACAGTAATTAGCACTTGTATTAAATTGTCTGCTATAAATTGCTATTTTTATAATATTGAAGTAGCAAACTAGCATGCAATCGATCTAATAGTAAGTGGCTACTGCCGCCCATGAACATCTGTAGTCCACCCCGGGTAAAATCAGAATCTTAACTGAGGACACAAACGCGCTGCTACTCTAGAGGGCCGAGTTTGTATTCCTCTTATAAGTTTGCCTCCCTTATCCATACCTTCAAGTCATCACGGCAGTGCTTAACACTGCTGTTAATAGGCGGAAATAGGAGTGACGGTACCTCAGGAGTCGAATCGCAAAGAGTTCTATCACCTTCAAACTACTTAATTTTGATAAAAATACTAAAGTTCATAGACATCCCTAGTTTATTTTAACATATTTCAGAAACATTAAAAATTATTTTCCAACTAATCAATTTTTTCAACTAACCCATTTTTTCACAAGGGCAAGCGTTGTATAAAATTAATTTAATTTGCAGTCAACATACGACATGCAATATACGCAATCGTGTAAAAATTAAATCGTTGCACCTAATCACGAAGTCTAGATAGGATCACGATATCTTCCTAGAACTAGCATTCGACGTTGCCTTTCACTATAATCTATATTTTGCTAGAATGATTGAAAATCGATACGGGCGTTTTGTTCGACGCCAGTAGGCGAGCCGCTCGCGTATTGATTGATAGGTAAATTGCAGGAGGCCGGCACACTGATCATTTTGCAGTAATTAAATCGGCTAGGAACGTAATCGCATGACCAGAGCCAATTACCCACCGTTGCCTAGGCACAGGCGGATCGTGTGAGGTACCACTAAAATTGTTATTATTTGCGTGAAATGCACGCGCGTGCTTCTGGCGTGATCTTTCCTTGCGCCGTTCTCACACGGCGTTACGATAAATTACTGGTTTCTAGTACTGTCATACAAACAAGTGGTATCATTTGATCTAGTCCTGGATCTATTACAGTCTCACTGCTTGGTATGAGTATTCTATAGTTAGGGGATTAGGACCTAGTTCACAATTGGTAGACTTTACGCACTTTTAAGAACGATTTTTTCCGCACTCACAAGCGTATACCTAGATCAAATTCTATGTCTGTTTTTCTTTGCAATTTAATCAAGAAATAATTATTGTTTAATACTACATTCAGATGCAATAAGTATTCATAATCAGGTGTGCATGCGTGGGATTCGACACTTGGACGTCCTCATTTAAAGGCCGAGTTTCTAGTCACCAGGTATGTTATAGAACTCCGTAACTATCGAATATCTGTAATAAAAAAATACCCGTAACTTCAGATATGTTACAGGACATGTTTTGTTTAGTTTAATATTTAACACTTAAAATTGATTATATACCTGTAATAATAACTGATATGACAGGTTGTGATAGCAAATGATAACTTTTTGTATTATACATTTAAAATTCCTTAAAAATATAATATCCGTAAGGGAAATTATCCAAAAGTAAAGCATAATATTACGTAATAATTTCATATCCGTAATCGAATCCCAAACGGATATGATCCTAAATACTTACTCAAATCCAAATCCGAAATAACATATCCATAACAGTCGTTTTAACCACTAGTCTATCAACATCGATGTTTCTTATAACGGAGATATAATCAAGCACAAAATGATCAACAGCAAATCCAGCAGTAGTAGCAAAATGTGAATGACTTACAAAAAGTAACTTTCGAGATAATCGAGAATTTGCGTTTTTACAACTCACAAAAACACGTCGCCATTCATAAACCGAAGTACAGATTTTTTATAACATTCGTCTTTGACTAAAGGAGGAAACCAAATTGATAAAACCATTTAAGAATTTCTTTCATTAGAGTTTCTCAGATATCGGACTTATTTATCTTAACCAAAAAGTTTTTGCTGTTTACTGTTAAAAGTTACAGACCTGTTATACAATGAATTTAGATAAAAACAAAACAGTTTTTTTGTTAATCTCCTTAGCACTTGGACATCTCCCGAGCACGATATTTGGCGCCTTAGGAAAATATGATACGAAATTTATGAAATGCGCTCCTCCATAATTTTAAATGCAATGCAGAAATCTTAGACTATAGAATCAAATTCGTGCAATATTTTTAGGCATGATCGGTCAAGTGTGAAACGATCTCGATGTTATACATGTATTACCATTTTTTCCTTTATTATATACTGTTTATTGTAATGTTTTTCAAGCGTATGTATGTTCATTTCTTTGGCACGCGCTACAGCCTAAATGGTTTGACCGATTGTGACTATTCATTAAAATCGTCGCAGTTTTCAAAGTGGCATAGGTTATAAAATTTTTAAAATAGAAAAGGGGAGGGGGAGGATGAGACGAGGTCGACGTTGAAGGGCGGGCTCCAATACAACAAAAGTAATTTTAAAACTTTTAATTTTTAACAAAAGGAATTATTGTAATATTCACATAATATTTAGGTATAAGTATATTTAATTTAAAAATAATAGATAATTGTACGTTACCCTTCGTGCGCGAGTTCCACTCGCACTTGGTCTGTTTTAGTGCTCATCATTAATAACAAAACTAAGCCAAGGGTTAAAATATCTACTTGTATACAAACAATAAGTACTAAAACGGGCTTTCAACTAAATTATTTATTACAATCTACTTCTTTTTATAGAACTTAATTTATAAAAGTTGCACACAATCATATGTGCTACAATCTATCAATTTATTTTTGCTTTTAAAATAAACAATCAATAATACAAGCATACAATTAGTGGATATAAAGGGGATAATACATATCAGAAACGTCAGTTAATAAATTTCCATACAAAAGTCATTTATGGGCGCTTAAAGTCATTACACGGTGCGTCTACAAAGAGGGACCAGTCGGGCACAGAAAGGCCACTGAAAGGTTCGTATCTTGTTGATTAAATTTGTATTAAAGCGAGTCTTTATATTGGTTGGCGCTAACCGCTTAGGGAAGTGCCGAGTCATGGAGCTAATAGATCAGAATCTTTACAGCAAAGTGGCGGATGGCCGGGTTTATAGAACTTAATGCAACGCGTGTGTTAACGATGCCTGATTCGGTGATTGATGGACTTTTTGTCCGATGTGTAAACCAGACGCCTGCTCCTTCAGAAGCAATTAATAAACGCGATATTAAACTAGATCACGTATTTTGATACGAAAAATTACAACATTGCCACAAAGGGGCAGAACATTTTTAATTATAAGCAAACAGAAACTGGGTAATTGATTTGTGAGAAAGTAATAATGTGAATCACAAGATGACTTATACGTTACATGTTGTTTGTTTAATACATGATGAGTGTATGAAGTTCAAGTGCCCAGGTAAAGGAACTATTAAAAGATTTTCATTACAGCAACATAACAATAGCAATGGACGGAGGTCTAAAATATTGGCACTGGATACCAAAACCATGTTTCCCTTCCTGCCATTAGTTTTCTCATCCCGTCTGCGATTTAGGCTCGCCACAATAATCCGGTGAAGCTGCAAAGGCCAATAGGAACAACAGGGCTAGGCAACTACACAGTTCGAAAAAAATGACTGTCTAACCAAAAACTAATATTCAGAAATCCTATACGACAATCTCATTGGTTTTTTCTCGAAATAATAAAAAACATTTCAGCAAAATTAGCTCATGTCGTTATATCTACTGTACCAGAATGATATTAAGTAAATTTCACACGTTTATCAAATTTATTGTCTTATCTACTCTACGAGTAATACATTTTTTCTACTATTTCAGCAATATCTTACTTATTTTGTAGATTTTACTAACTATTACAGGTGAAAAGTTATTAAGCATAATTGGATGTAAGTATATCTCTTCGTAGCACTTACTCATCAGATTTAGAGGAAATTTGGCATACAGATAGTTTATAACCTAGATTTACACAACTGATTATAACGGCTAAGCGGTCGGAGCTGTGTTAAAAGCTAGTATTGAATTATAAATCTCTTACGTTTCATAATAATTATTTTTAACACTTCTCTATATCTTCATTGGTGAATTATAAGCTAACCATCTTCGGGTTAAAAAATAATTTAGGGTATATGTATGAAAAGTAAACAGAGTTAGGGTAATATTATCTTACATGTACAGAACTGGAAAGGAATAGGGTTACCTAATCCTTGCGTAGCATAAGGAACTCAGTGAGCAATAACGGTCGGTTAACAATTGCGATAAAGATTTTTGTATGCGTGTACCTCACACACATACACAATTAAAATATTTTAGGTACATTTCTGTCTTATGTTAGGTAGATAGTTATTTTTTAACGCGCATGCCACCAATACAGTCCATACATTGCAAGTAATCAACGTCAATATTGGACTCCTACCCGATCTGAGACACAAATGAGTCTGTGCCTATGAGGACTAAGTTGAAACGCCTAAAAGTTTCTCCCTTACCACACCGTACCAACTAGAACAGCAACGCTTAAAATGGTGTTATAATGAAGCAATAGATATCGACGGTGGCACTAAAGTCGATCTACTAAGGCCTTCAGTATTGAAGTATTGTTTACTGAAACGCAATACAAGCTGCATATAAGACCACCTTTACGTGTCGTGGACATAATTGCCTGTAGTCAACGCTAAATTATTAGCAACACACCACGTAAACACAATTAAGCAATTTTAAATGAAAAATAGCGCAGGAAATAAATAATAAGTCGCCATTGAATAACATCTCACTGCCGCCGTTACAAACTATGCCGTGTTATAATCGACATACATTGCTGTTTGCGCTGCCTAACACGATTTTTAATAGCCGTGTAAAATAAAAGTAGCTGTACATTGCAATATTGGCGTTTAGACGCAATTATTTTTCATTGGCTATGTGACTCGATAGATACATGATACTCGTATATGGCTAAGCGCTTTATATTTCTAGAAAAGGCGTAATACTACATCAATTGGAACTAAGAACTTTTCTACTGATATCGCAATGCAGTCTAAGCAATTTTCTAACAACCACACCTATACCGCTATTGATATAATTTTATTTTAATTCGTATTGTGTATAGAAAGTCAAATAGTAAACACGTATGATCAAGTCTATTAATTTTTAATTAAATTAATGTTTATTCCCTCGCCTATATTCAATTTTATTTTAATACCAAAGATTATAACTTTAAAATGAGGATTGTAGGAGTTTACAAATTCACCACTCTACAGATATCGTTATTATGTATAATTTATATATATTAATACTAATATATGAAAATGAGATAATGTGTTTGTTACTTAATCACACAAGACTCACTAGTCCAATTTACTTTCATGAAATTTTGCATGGATGTAATTTATTGACGACCCGCGTGGCCGAGCGGTCACCATACCGGTCTGACGTGCAGTAGGTCCCGGATTCGATTCCCGGCCAGACGGAAATATGAATGATGAGTTCAGATTTCTGTTCTGGTTCTGGGTGTTTGTGTTCTCGTCTTTGTGTGTCCATGGCACCTACGATACAGGAGAAAACATAGTGTGGAGCTAGAAGTGTAGAAAGCGTATTAAAAAAAAAAGGAATAGAAAAAAGATTTACCTAGTCAATCTATAGGTTACTTTTGATTTTGATATTTTGAACTATCTAAAAATCTAATGAAAACTATTTTTAAGTCCCGCAGCAAAGCATGAGTACTTTAACTAGTTTTCCATAAATTAAGGAATATCGTATCAAATAACATGTTCAAAAAAAAAAATCAATCACTTTGTCGCTATAAAGCCGGAAGGAGAATATGTCACAAACGAAAGGGCTTAATAAAGTCAACTACCGTATCATTACTATGAAATCCCGAACCAAAAATAACATTCCATCGCCGGCGTAGACCATTAAAAATTCAAATTAGCCTACGAGAATTGGAGCAGAAAAGAAAGAGTCGTTCGTAATACAAGAATGTCAACCCTGGTAATTCAATTTTGATTATAGGACCAAAGCTTAAATACGGCTTCATTATGCCTCAGCGATCCGCGGACAATCTTCTTGAGTAGGTATCATTAGCTACCAACGAATTAGTATGTATATCGGAATAAAATGACCGGCCTAATATGAAATTACTCGTTTGTGATTTTGTTTGTTTTGTTAGTTCTGTTCCCCTTCGTCTAGCGGACAGAAATGGCTTAAACGATGCGTGGTTTGTTAAATAAATTTGTCAACTGAAACCGATAACATGAGTTTTGACCACAAAATTGCTATTAATATTGTTCTAATGATATGGCGATATTAATAGTCTGTTAAAATAAAGGTTAAGTTCTCTAATAACACGCATTACGAAAATGTTTCTTTAACATAAATTTAAATATATACCGTGTTTATTCTGGACCATTACACGATATCAGCAAAAAAACATTAATGTATGTGCAATATAAAGAAACATTACACACACGATAAAAAATATTAATTATTTATTATTTCGCATGGACCAAATTTGAGTTCTTATACAAGTCGTTAGTTAGATTAGGAAAGGACTACAGCGCCATCTAGGTGTATCGTCGACAACTGCTTTGTAACTCATTTTCATTTTATCGAATTTCAAATCATAAGGATTGTAACGAAGTTTCACTTTAAAAATAGATTCGACTACTATCATAATTAGTACAATCTTCAGGTTTTGACTACGTCCATTTCATCGAAAAACTTATTTCTGACTCATAATAGCAGAAACTTTTATTCTAGTTTGAATATGTTGCAAGGCAACATGGATTTGAAGAAACCTGAAGAATTTAAGATATGTGTCCTACCTTAAATCGGACTCCTGCTTGAGACTGATCATGGTATCTATGGTTTATAACGATCACTTACCAGCAGACAGACTATGTTCGATTGTTACTTCGTTTTCACGCCGAAATACAAAGGTTATTTTTATCAATATTTGTATGAAGTATCAAATTAATTACAACAGATTTGCATTTATAGATCAATGCTCATGATTTAGTCACTTTCCTCTTACTTAACTTAGATAAATAGATACGAACAACCGCCCTAAGATTATTATTATAACTATTACTCGCCATTAGTATTACTCGTTAAATTACTCGCAATTTGCAATCGCTTGCGGTACAGGATCATAATTCGATAATGCAATATTTATGCGTGCCCATTTCCACGCAGTCAACGGGGCAGTTGGGCTAGATAATAACATTTAAACTAAGACTATGTGTGCCTATGTTAAATACGTAAGTGGTTGGGCATGACAGCCCTGGGCGGAATGAGCCAGGCTTCCGTGGGAACCTGACACGTGACGTTACGAAATCACCACGGGCGAAAATTGATTGACAATGCGCTGCGTTGCACAGTATTTTGCTGTGTATATTCGGCTTTAAGCAAAGAGCAGGATTCCAGAGTGCAAAGAGCAAAAGGCAAAAGGAGCTAAGCAAAGAGCAGGATTCCAATGTGCAAAGAGCAATGGAAGTTTATAATAATAATCTTTATTTTCTTTACAGCCTTAAGTTACAATCATAAGGGGTCAAAAATGTATTCAATGATACGTTTTATTTACCTTAAATTTGGTCCAATTAGAAGATTTTTATATTTGTAGAGCATCTTTTTGAACGTTAAGCTAACGCGGTCTTCAAAAAAATTCGAAACAGTGGCCGAAGATATTCAAAGATTCCAGGCATTTAAATCATCTCAATCCTTGTACTTTTATTAATATTTACTTCAGTAGCTTAAAACAATTTGCTTTAAATGTGCAAAGGTCCAATACAGCTAATCAGTGTCAGGGTCGTGACTAATTACACATTATTTTCTCATAGCGTTTGTAAGTGTGATCGACGTAAAATGCGTGTGGAATGATTACACAGCGGTGTTTGAACACGCATCAATGCTTTGAAGTCCTTTCACGACTCCTGAGCAAACACAATTGAGCATGTGGCCTAATTGCATATTCCTTCGCATCTAATTCCTCGAATTAAAATGCCCAAGTTTGTAGCAATGTCTCCTCACGCTTCGATTGCAACCAGCTATAGAATTATGTCGCTAATTGTCCGAGTTTGTTTCACACTGGTTGAACAGACGTGGAAATTGCTATGAATATTACAGGTGCCGATAATTCTAGATAATTTACGGTTAAAAACTTGTGAAGTCGATCTAACACTCGTGTTTCACTATCTAAAATATAAATTTGTTTTATGATCTAAATGATTTGAATGTTAAACACCCAGTGGACATTAGACGTATGTAGGTATAGAGTCTAAAATAACAATTGTAAAAAGCGCCTCTCGTATTAGTTTATGCAATAATTTGCCAGTTATTATTATAGTATTATAATAATAGTATATCTACGTGTTAAACACAAGCATAATATACCTAAATGACCAAAAGAACTAAGTCTAATTAATACTTTATTAATTATTTTTTTCTTCCCTGCATTTAGGTACAATATTTCCTGAATTCATAATCTGATGATGCTTCCTTCTTTTAAACTATGCAAGTATTACCAGTTTACGATACATACTGAGCCAGCACAGAAAGGGAAGTAGAGTAAGAAAATTACTGTCTAAAACTGTTATAAATATACGTTTGCTCTCCAAATCACTAAAGATTTCTTTTCATCAGAGATGTATAACCTATCTAAACTGTTAAGATAATCTTAGATATTATAAATTTATAAATAGCATCCGATTCCATCCGTCCATCAGCAACTTAAGGTCCACTGCTGGGCACAAGCCTATAACAATAGGGATTTTAGTTATCGCGCCTGGCATGCGTGTTGGTACCAGTGGGTGGATTTTGCGCCTTACAGGATGTTAACGGGAGGACTAGGAATTATTCTATTCTAGACCGTTACCACATGGCACAATTAGGTTAAAAACATCTTAAGACAGACTATTGAAAATAAATAAGTTTTTATAGCAGTAGCAATCTATAGAACTCGATGATCATCTTTTATTTCAACTTGTACAAAAGCCGTTTGCTTTACAGATCACAACGTCGGTTAGAGATCCAGATAGCTCTAAGAAAAACCCAGTAATTACAAAGGATGCGGTCGATAAACGATTATTGATGCGAATAGTCACCGATACTGAGATAGTTTTGACGATGCGATTGGATTGGTAGTAATGTTACCATTTAATTTGCTGAAATTGGGACTATTTTTAGTTGTTACGACCCTTACTTGCAATATAAATATATTTAAATTTTGACACATCTGTTATAATGTAACGTCTAACACCCATACAATATTGGAGTTAGAATATTCACTCTTGTTTTTCTTGTCTGCGCAATAGTGCATACGTAAAGTCGCAGTGATAATGAAAACCTAATCTTATCATAAAATGGAAAATATTTTTTTTGACATACATAAAGACGGTAAGAAAATCAAAACATAATCTTGTCATAAAATTTTTGAGAGTTGGAGTGTTGTCTATTAAACTTAATAGTCTCTTTCTCTTTCAGCTTCCCTGAATGTGCTTTAATAAAGCCCGTTTTTAGCGTAATTATAATCATGTGTATATATTTATCGCCATAATTTGGTTATTTGAAATAAATATCTAAAGATTTAAAGGTTTTTATTTAACGAAAGATCACAATGATACGTCAGATCCAATACTTGTTTATATAGATTACTTCCCGCCAATGTTCCGACTTGGCCACCCTACAGCGAACGCTCGCGGCGTCCGGGATTCACCAGCTCCGCAGTCCAGTGGCTTATAATTAACACGCTGCAAGTTTTATGAACCGATTAGGATCTAAGCTTTCGTCAATAACAGTGCTCGTCGCGCCACGCTTCGCCGATGGCTTATCGCTGATTAATAGCAATTGAGATTTTTCTCACAAGCGTATTATTAGGGCTGCGCTAAACACAGCCCCCAACCGCGACGCTTTCGACAAATCGCCGATGCTCTTCCGATTCGGTGATATCGTTTATTTATATTTTTAATGAATGCTTGTTTAACAGGTGATTTTTAGTTAGCAATTATCTCGCCAACTTTCTTGCCTACTGATTTGAAAGTTTGGAAATGTTTGATCTAAATTCCTAATTTATTTTTAATAACGTAACGTAATGAGAATATTAACAATAACTTTGAAATCGGCTATTTTAATGATTTTAAATTTATTTCTAGATCTGTGTGTTTTAGCAATACGTTATAATTAATCATAGGATTAGCACATGTCGCTAGAAAACGTGATTTATTCCTTACTATGTTATTTTCTAAATAATTGTATTTGAAACATTCTTCGCTAACCTATTTCTAAGAGTGAAAAATTTTAAAGAAATTACCTAACAATTTAGTAACGGCTCCCTGCTGCGAGAGCACATGATGGGCGATGTCATAGTGTCGCAGACCGAAGCGGGAGAGCTCCAGCAATCTCTGCTGCGACAGCAGAGACGAAAGGGGGTGGGACGCCGCCCCCGGGTACAGCGGGGTACCCGACCCGCCACCACCACCGGACGATGATGGAGACACTGGTACTGGAAGAAAATAGGTTTAAATTAAAACATGGTCTAAACTTATTGAAAGCGGTAGAGCTGTGCAGCATCAGTCAACGCCATATTTGAATGATTCTGAATGATGATGATGATGATCTGATGATTCTGAATATGTAACATGTGTAGTAAGCACAGTAATAGCCTAAGTTGAAACTTGGCCTCTCAATCGAGGGTCGAGTCCCAGGCACGCACCGCTGACTTTTCTAAAATTATAAGCGTATTAGAAATTTTTGATAATAGATCTCTCTTTCTGAGAGAAGACCCGGACCCACAGTGGGACAATCATTGTTGACGATGAGCTTTATTATGTACTTTACGTAGTAAAATTCTTCGAAGAATATATTCCTTCGAAATCAGTTATAGGTGTTTGTTTGAGGAACAAAGCGCTTTAAATTATTTTAAAACCTCATCAGCATAAGTATTGTAAACGTCCTCCACGATTATATAAAAAAAACAACTAATACTTTAACTATGTTTGATAGTACAAATATGCACTATCAAAAAACACATCACATACAGACTGAATTTGTGTTCCCGTAATCAAAAACATTAAACGGCAATTTGTAAAAGCGTCATTTCTGACTGCTCCCAAAGCTAATCGCAGTTCATCTAAATTGAAACCATGTTATGCAAAGCGCCTAGCATTAAACAATGGAAAAAACGTATTAAATCGGATAATCTAAAAATCATGTCACAATCAAAAACATTTGGATTATTGTTCATCGAAGTGCACTCTGATTTATTGTAGATAAAGATAAACCCGCTGTGCCCAAGATTCTCAATAAAATTACCTTGTACTTGCAACATGGTAATAGTTTATTCATTTTAAAGGTTGTCGAAAGGTCAATGCAACACCAGATAGTACATAGAAGTAGTGTGATAAATTTAAGGTCGCTGTAGGTATACTTGCAAGAAAGACTAAGGTACTTTTTGGATTTTTTTAAGACCATTATCATAGTTTTAGACGTAAAAGGGTTTGAACTCGTCTGTTTGTTTAAATATGTATTTCCTGATAAATAGGAAGGGATAATTTGATTCTAAAATTGTTGTAATTTTAAATGAAATACTCAGATTTTTTACTTCATTCGATAGTAACATAATTTGTCTACATATGTACGTTCTTTTATATCAAGAATAAGTACCAAATGTATACAAGATTGTTAGTTTTGTTATTTACTACCTCGTGGTCATAAAAATCATTTCTTGTTACTAATATACCTGATTTTAATGGTCGAAATATTAATTATATCTTATTTAATTATAACTGCACTTTTACTAACCGACCGCGTACCTAAAGGAACTCCTTGTCAAGGATACAAATACGAATGCAAAGCTTTGTTTATAAGAAAAAAATGGTAGACTAATACAGTTAACTAAGAGTAAACTAAACTAGCAATTTCTATTCGGGTTCGATGCAATAAATTTAAATTTCAGAATCTAAATCATTAGATCCTGAAGCTCGAAACAAAACTAAATCAGGCAAGAAACTAACTGCTCTTCTTAATAAGCATTCCAAGCCATCGCCTACTACATACACGTAATTTAGAAAAAAACGTCTTAAGTACAACTTAGATTCGACAAGGTAATAACTGTGCGCTCATCTCAAATAACTTGTCAAGATATAATGCTCCTTTGAGACATAATAAGACGCGATGCACAATAAGATACATTTTTAAATCTGTTTCCATAAAGCGAGCGCCTACGGCAAAACGGTCGGTAATTTTATATTATTGGAGCTTGGCAAATCGCTGCTCACTGATTACCAGTGTCATTATTCGTGTCAAAGGCGTTTCAAACTCTATTAGAAGCTCTCGATAGAAACTAGAATACTCCTTGATTAGAAGTCACTGTAATGGATATAGCTTAGTCACCTAACAACGTGGGAAATCTACTTTTGTTCAATCGTTATGACAGACTAGTATATCCGAACGCAATACTTTGAAAACTCGTATTAAATATTATAAAGTGATACCCATCTTTGTAACTACGTATAAAATGAAACGTAAAAGTACAGCTTGTGTATAAAAGGAGTTTTTACTAATAAAACTTTTATGTACAACGTGGCCCGTTAAACGACTCAAAAACGGAATTAATACATTTGTCAAACACTTAACGTGTCGCTTTCTCACGTATATATTTTTATCCGGACAATTTGTCGTTTATTGCTGCCAGATATGCTAAAGGCCGATCGTAACAATGCTTTCTTATGAATATCTCGTAACACATTCAATTATAAATTAAGCTATTAAGTTAATATACCATAATTTGTTTATCAGGTTAAGCATCGAAATTAATGCAAGTAGCATAACTTGCTCATAACTTTACACTTTTTATATTAGCGAGTCAATAAGGCGATTTCGACAAGGAAGGTGATATCGAGCTTCGAGATGCTCATGTACGAAACTTGTCCCTACGTGGCTGCTATACGATACACAATCCTATGGCTTACGTAATCGATGGAGCACTCAGGAACGGACTTCGACGTATAATTTCTGGTGTAATCGCTTCAATAATGGAAGAAAAAAGTGATATTATCTGCCCACGGTCAATAAATTAACACCGTTTAGAGCAAAAATGTAGTCTTAGTGTCGCTACTATTATAAATAAAGTGGGCTCGAACGAGTCGAGGTTTAGAGATCGTTCGTGTCAGTGAGTGAGTGTATGTTTTTATTTGGATGCGTGAGCAGTGAGGCCTTATTAAAATATTTCGAGTGGAAACTGGAAGGACCACTTAGTGGTGCGCGGGAGTTTCACGCCTGGGCTGATACAACATTAAGTCGACAAGATAGCTTATTTGTGCTGAGCTGAGGATTAGGGCCAATAAATCACTGATTAGAATGTATTGACTGGCGTTGACTCCGGCGCTCGGTCGTCCCTTTATTTATTAACCGCTAGGTTTTAAACTTTTATTACGTCATTACTTTATTTCTGTCGTCATAAAAACACTTTGTTTACTTAATTAGATACGAATGCAAATTTAAAACCATATATATTTTATAAACTCACTGAACGTCTAGTGCTTAATTAATTATGGAAAACTAAAGACCGGTTGTCACTCACGATATGCGTCCATGAGTTATTGCGTGCAAATGCGAAATAACTCAACTTAATTCAATTTTGACGCAATTAGTTGTTTTTGTAGTGGATAGCTACACCCAATTTTATAGGCCGACATATTCATGACAATAATTCCATATAAGAAAACTACTAAATTGATAGGATCAGTTTTATTGCTTTTAAACAAATTTTAAGTGTATTATCAAGCATAGGTCGAACATTTATAAGTTCCTTCACCTATGCAGGTGTTGGTATTCGTGCAAACGAGTACCAGAGCTCAAAGACTAAACGGTCAAATGTAAAATTGTATGAAAAACCGAGTTTGACCCGCGAACCCTGGCGCCATTAATGTCATCACTCACCGGAAAATTACCACCTTTTGTGTAAATTTTAACAGAAGATCAAAAGTATGCTTGCATAATGCCCCTTTATGTCGGCAAAAACATCAGCAACTGTACTTCACTTGCATTGTATAAACTATATGAATTATAAGTATGAGCAGCCTTTAAAGACCATTCTTAATAAATTTGATTTTTAAATGAGAGCTCGACCGGTTCGTGTTAAATTGACTATAAAATTATTTGATTTCAAGTTTAAGCCATGAATTACTTATACCCAGTAATTTTGACGATTGACTTTAATAAATGCTAAGAACCTTTTGGAAACAACGAGCATTTCCTATATCTCTTTAGAAATTTAATATGTTTTAAGACCTACGTTTAAATTAGTTTTTACTTATTCAAATACAGAATATTACATTGAGGAAATATAAATGACTCTTTCGAATATAATTGCCGAATAAATTTCCATGAGACATGATTTTAAAATAAAGGATTACTTAAATATTTAAAAAATAGTCAATTTATTGTTTTTTATTTGTGTTATATGAAAATTAAATCACGGGAACTTATATTTCCACTATCAACAACTGCTTAGACATTCATATCGTTACTCGTGTTTCTAACACAAAAAGTTGGACAAAATACATACAACTTATAGGCTGTGTGTGGACTAGGCTTTATTCTGCTGGCAGGTATATTATTTAATTATGATTATATAATTATTAAGCATTTATTCTTACGATTACATACCTACATAAACACCAATTTCGAACACTCTGTCGAGTGCTGAGACTAATACTGGTATAACAAAGTTGATATCAGAAATCACACCGTATTTCAAGCTTATTTATTTATTTACTTTTTGAAACACCTTAAACTAAGGGTTACAAGGGTAAACTTAATGCCTAATGAAATTCACTGCCAGACATCCCTGGACGATGGCGATAATTTTGTTAGGCATATATATTGAAATATCCTACAGTATAAAATAAACAATATATATATATTAACATATACTCAACAATATAGAAACATAAACTAAAATAATTATAATAATACACAAAATGATAAATATAATTGCACAAAAATTTATAGGAAATATCGATGGACTCAAGATTGTCGTAAATAATGTTCCCGAGCAAGTCTCTTGAATGTGCTCCTGCATGTGGTTTTTCTGATGTTTTCGGGTAGAGCGTTCCAGAGTAGTATCACCTGTACAGTGAAAGAATATTGGAAATAACTCTTGTTATGCTGTGGAATATTGACTTTTAACGTTCTAGAAGAACGAAGCCCACTGTCGTGAGACGAGCAGTGAAACTGAAAATTTTCCTTTAGGTATGACGGAGAAGCTGGATCGTGTAGAATAGAATACAGAACCAAGAGAATTCTAGAATTACGCCTTTGACGAATGGTTAGCCACTTAAGCTGACGTCTATAATTAGAGATATGATCATATTTACGAAGATTAAAAATAAATCGGATACAATTATTAAGAAGGCGCTCTAGCTTATCGAGAAGTTCATCAGTTAAGTCTGGATAGCATACATCTGCGTAATCAATTATGGGAAGAACGAGACTGTGCATTAATGTGATTTTGGTCTTATAAGGTAGAAAATTTTTGAGACGATAAAGTGATTGCAGAGTGGCGTTCACCTTACGGCTTGTCTCAGTTATTTGACAACGCCAGGTCAAACTACTGTCTATGTAAAGACCAAGGTTCTTAACGGCATTGCAGAGGGTAATAACAGTATTGTCATAAACAATGGAAGGTAAATTCGCAACGTCTATTTTAGACAACAGTCTTGAACTTCCCACAATAATCCCCTGACATTTTATTGGATTCACAGATATTCCATACTGACTAGACCAAAATTGTACCGCTTGCAAGTTTTTATTGATTTTGTGAATTGCATTATGAACGTTATTTATACTGCATTGTACATATAATTGTAGATCATCTGCATAGAGGTGATACGAACAATTAATAAGTGAAGTGATAGAGTTGATAAACAACGAAAATAATAATGGAGAAAGTATTCCGCCTTGCGGAACCCCAGCATTAAGGTCAGCCCACTTAGAGCTGTTCAGCTCTAGACGGACTGATTGCTGACGATCGCGAAGATATGATGAGAACCACTTAAGGGTAGTTGGGGTGAAATTCAGCTTTGAAAGAACGGAGAGGAGAATTTCATGGTCGACTGTGTTAAAAGCGTTTGAAAAGTCAATTAGCACCACTACTGTAACCATTCTGTCATCCATGGCCTGCCTTAAATCATCAGTAACTTTAATCAATGCAGTAGTGGTACTATGACCAGGACGGAACCCAGACTGATACACGCTCAGTAGGTTGTGTTTACATACAAAAGTGGAGACTTGCTTATGTACACAGGCTTCAAGAACTTTAGAAAGGAATGGAAGTATACAAATGGGTCTAAAATGGTTTGCAAGGGAAGGATTTGACACTTTTGGAAGAGGTCGCACAAAAGCCCTTTTCCAGAGTGAAGGATATTGACCTGACAGCAGAGAAAAGTTAATAACGTGCGTGATCGTTGGTAATAAACTCTTTAATATTGGATAAATCATAGATCTACCAATGTCATCACACCCAACGGCCCTGGATTTGATTGATGTAATAGCTTTTATAACTTCCCCATGTGTTACTTGAGAAAATTGAAAGTTGGGAGTGCAGGGTGATTGCATAGCAGCAATTGAAGCTTGAGTATTACATCTGGTTACAGGGTCCAATATTGAAGTAGTGACAAAATATTCATTAATACAATCAAGAGAAAGTGAAGGACCGCAACCATAGGATCGTGGTTTGCAGAAACCAAGAGAGTGAAGAAATTTCCACACATCAGCAGGAGAAGAATTATTAATATTTTCTTGAAAATAGCGGCGTTTAGCTGTTCGTACCATCTGGTTGCATCGATTCCTCGCTTTTTTGAAGTTAAACCAATTTAAGTCAGTACGGTCCCTTTTAAAAACACGGAAAGCCCTATTCCGCTTCCTCATGGCTATTTGGATTCCCCTTGACATCCAGGGAGCCGGAGCACGCTTTACTCTCACTCGGTGGATAGGGGCATGGGCGTCATACAATGTAATAATAGCGTCATTTAGAAGAGAAATTTTATTATCAATTGTGGGCGCTTCAACCACAGAACCCAGATCGATGTCAGAAGCGTCACTGAGCAGCTTCCTGGTGTCCATTCTCCTATAATTCCTTAATTGTATAAATTTAGGTTCAGATTTTGGGGGTTTACACTTGTACGACAAGTAAATGAGATCATGTCGTGAGAACCCAGGAGCAGAGAGCTGTCCGTGCTTTATAATGAGATCAGGTGATGCCGTTAAAATCATGTCAATCCAGGTGGGATCAGCTTCAACATTATAATGAGTGGCTGACAGTGGCATTATAGAGAGATTAACTGAATCCACCATGGCCTTGAACTTTTGGCTGCGATAAGTATTTTTCAACAAGTCAGTGTTGAAATCACCCATTATTATATAATGAGCGTATGTGGCCGCAAAAGAATCAAAAATGCTTTCCAGCTTAGTAAAATAGTCAATGGATGGAGGACAGTACACCACACCGAGTAACACCCTAATACCCTTAACATCGAGCTCCAAAAATAGATATTCGGCTGACGAGGAATAAGCCGACGGGGAAGCTAAGACAGTTTTATACGCGATCGAAGCTCGCAGATAAATAGCCACTCCACCTCCTCGCTTCCCTGTTCGGTCATTACGTATGAGAGTGAAGCCTGTCAATGGAAACATAGACGATTGAAGAGAAGGTTTAAGCCAACTTTCCGAAACAAGGACAGCATGGATGTGGTCACAGGAAAAAACGCTTTCAATTTCCGTGTAATGACTAAGTATACTTTGGGCATTAATGTGACACACATTCAAACCACTGTCCCTGTTGCAAAAAACAGAGGCAAGTTGATTTTTCAAAAAGCAAGAGTCGAGAGGATCCTCACAGGAAGCATAGGATTCCTCAGATTCATTTGCTGAGAAGTAACAATATGAATCATCAGACATTTACGATAATATAATATGTATATATGTATATATAATAAAAAAATAAAAAAAATAAAATGTAATACAATAAATTTTATAAATAATAATATTAATAATACTAACACATATAAAGCACCAACCCACCAGCTGACTGTTACAATACATACCAAACAACATAAAAACTATCAAATCAAGCAAAATCAGTCACTAATAAGACACAAGGTGGTAACTATGAATAAGAAAGAAAGAGACAAACATCTGGCCGAGTTTTGTATTTTTGTGTATTTAAATAAAAGCTTTTAATAATAATGGAGCCACCGCAAGCCTAATAATAGCAGTGTTAAGCGCTGCCGTGTTCTGGTCTGATGGGTAAGGAAGACATAGGTACTTCGATGTGTAATGTGTAATGATTCGATGATATTCGAGGACCCGCGTGGCGGGGCGGTCACCATACCCGTCTGACGGGCAGTGGGTCCCGGGTTCGATTCCCGGCCAGACAGAAATATGAATGATGAGTTTAGATTTCTGGTCTGGGTCTGGGTATTTGTGTATTCGTGTTTGTGTGTCCATGGTACCTACGACACAGAAGAAAATCCTAGTGTGGGGCTATGAGTGTAGAAAGCGTGTAGAAACTTATCCCAGGCATTCCAACTTATTCTTCAGGGATAGCAACGCATTTGTGACCAACCTTAAATAAGGCTATTTGGGGTTGTATACAGATGTATACCGACGGCGATCACTAATTACCATCAGATGGACGGCATGCTCGTTTGCTACTTTCCAATTGAGATAAATTGAGAATAAATTATAACAGAAACATCTACATTGTATTTCTGTTAGTCTGTATTTGGAATCACAACAATGCAAAACCAGAAGGAGGATAATGTTTTTCGATTTCTTATGTATGTCGAATTCTTTGGCAAGCTTCGCAGCACAAACGGCTCTACAGATTTGGTGTTGAACAAAATACGATGTCGTTAAACTCGTCTTAGCAGCACAGAACTGGATACAAAAAAATAATATTACGATAATACTTAAAAATAATTGGCCAAGCGCGAGTTCGACTCGCAGGCGAAGGGTTCCGTAGCATTATCATTCACAAATCTTGTAGGGAAACATAGCTCTGTTGTAAAAATAATAAATAAAGTTAAACAGTTTACTAACTACCAACAAGTTTTTTTTTTTCATAGTGTTTGTATAATATACAAAGTTATGTTTGCGGTTTTTGAAAAAGTGCTACATCTTAAAAACTGTCAACCGTATCTTGTTCGAACCAATTTTCGTTGAAAGTTTTCCTTGACATCTACAACATATGTATGTTTTATCTAGATTTTTCACTCTCTTAGTTTAAAAGTTCGAAGGGGGACACTCATTTTACTGCTTTGAAAGGGCGTAGCTCTCAAACTATCGACTTTGAGAAAAAATGGTTCAAGAAACCTCAATGTTATTTTTGAAGACCTTTCTATATAAACCCCAGACGTGTACGTAACATGAAAAAAAATTGAGTTTTAGTTCCATGTATGGGGACCCCCCATAAATTTAATATATTTTTTTTATTTTTGTACATAATTCTAGTGGCTGTGATATACGGACAGACGGACAGACAGACATGATGAATCTATAAGGGTTCCGATTTTTGCCATTTGGCTACGGAACCCTAAAAAGCACTGTGTAAGCAATGCGCACACGGCAGAAGCGAAATCCATCATTTTGTTGCATTCCACTATTTCAAATCATAAAAAATCTTTAGTTAGTTTAGTTGATGTAATTCAGCTTGTAAGATTTGACCTCAACACTTACATATACGTACACGTACTTACATACAAACATTGAAAGTTAACAAAAAGCTTGCAATAATAATAACAGCCAAAAAGTGGGTTAAAATGGCTTTTTAAACGACTTCGAAAAGGAGGTGGTTCTATGTTTGACTGTATGTATTTTTTTTATGTATGTTCATCGATTTCTACGCCGTTTCTCCGCCGTTGGACCGATTTTCAAAATTTTTTTTTATACTAAATTTACGCTGTCGGGTTTCTAGTTTTTAAAAGTTGTTTGTTGCACCATTAAATAATACTTTTTTATTTTTATTATATTTGTAGTTAATGCTTAATGTCGTTATTTGTCTATCAAGACTTACTTTAAGCTGTTGTTTACTTCAAAATAATAGGTAATAATTTTATGTATTTACAGTAATTGGAGTGATTAAATATTGTCAAGGTCATGACAAGGAAAAAAGAAACAGTAGACAAAAAGCATGATAAAGCAACGACCTGCGCGAAATAACAGGCCGCCTTTTGATGAGGATGGCAAATGGGCAGCCTAAACGGAAACCCCATGAGGAGAACTAAAACAAATACAAATTGTCTGTTGTAATCTTTTTTTTCACACTACCACCAGATCGGAACACGACCTCAACTGAGAAGATCAGGCCTGAAACTCAGATGAGTTGTCTTATCTTAAACGAATATATTTAAGGACAGAACCTAACTCTTTAGGAGCCTTAAAAATCAAATCAAAGCAGCATACTATGTTTTAAGGTATAATGAAAAGCGAGCAATAACTAACTCTTTCAATCATAAATGCGTAGCTGCAGTAAGGACTGAAGAATGAGATAGATCATTCGTTAGGTAGAGATAAACAAATGAAACTATAAAAATTAATAATCATGTTAAACATAATAAACATAAGGCAATTATACGATTTGGCCAGGCGTTCAAAAGTAATCGTAATTGAATCACGCTTTTTATACTTAAACCGAATGATTTGGAAGACCGGCTACCTGATGGAAAGAATGGAAATCTGTGGACATTTGCAACACCAGAGGAGTCGCCAATACATTGTCCGCTCTGAAGGTGAGCTTTTTTCGCTCCTTTTTTTAAGAGCTCTATGTCATAACAGATTACTTCAGAAGGACTTTTCATTCCACGTCTTGCATGTCCGTGGTGAAAACCAACGTGTGAACGAGTCTTGTTGGTTCGGAAAGAATTTAATTCTTTTTTTCTTATATCCAGGTTTTTTTCCTGATTTTAAGATATAAGGTAGCTTACGTAGCAATAGTTATGTTGCTAAGCAAATTTTGTTTGAAATGTTCTGAAATGTATTGAAAGGTACGATGTCACTGATTTTTCATCCAGATGATATTCATTTAAAATCCAAAGAGGTTTTCTTTCGTTGCTAGGTCAAAAGGAAAAACTATCAAATGCGGTCAGTATCACGAAAATGATGGATTACTCAAAAATGACGCTAGGCTAGGTTGCGGTCAAAAAACTAGTGACGCGACGTAATTATCGATGACCTTTTACCGCAGATTTCGCGACCGCACCGCGATGTCCCGTCCCTTACAGGGATGTACCACGGTGGCATGAGACACGTGGATTGACTCAGTATAAAACATGGTGGCAACGCCTGTGGACACGCATCCTTGATATAGAGCTGGGACCGTCCCCACGCGATTGCAGCGTCCAACCGAGCACAGTTACCGAGTGACCTCACGTTAGCATACGCCTCACGTGTCAGTGAGGTCGGAAGGCTCTCAGAGTGCGTACGTCGTGCCGGCCGTTCGCGTCCGTGTTGTGTCTCAGTCGAAAATGGAGGGGAAAATGTTTGTTTTGTTTTTCGTCGGCTGCCTGTTTTTGTGTATTGTTGCTGGTGAGTACTTTAGTGATTATCGCTAATTATCTTTACAGGAACTGTTCTTTACTTAAGTGTATGTGTGTTTTCCGTCAATTTTCGTTATTGTTACCAAGTATTATTTTTGAAGCAATTATGTTGGCTTCTTCATATCTTACACATAATGTATAAAAAACACGCATCAAAATAGTTAACAAAATGGCCATCTAAACAAAATATTAACACACAAGAAATATTACAAAGTAGTATTTTATTTTAGAAATAGCAATACGCGAAATTTACAAAAATTTACTACAATACTTCCAAATATCATTCTTATCTTCAATCTTTTCTATTTATCTTCTTCATATTCTATTTATCTTTTCTAAATTCTTATCAATTATCTTCCAAAGTTTAAGCCCAGCTCGGTCTATCACCCTACTCCAATACGAAATAGTGAAAGGTACGTTTTGGTGGCCAACCCTTATTGGATTTTAAATTATCCATAGGGAACAAGTCTTAGGATTTCGACAAAACTTAACGATTCTTAACCATCGATAACATTGTGTTGTAATAGAAAATGCAGTATTTCCAAAATGATAGTTTGTCTAAAAGCGTTCTGGTATTTTTTTTCAAACCTCTTCTTCACCTTGCCGATATTGCATTAGAAATGTATCAAATTTCATAACTAGATATATTTTTATAAAAACGCGTATATGCTCCTTTTGAATATGAAGAATGATCACAAAGTCTAGCGTAAGTACTGCATTTTTGTGAAATTTGGACAGACTTACAATAAAAAATACTCATTTCTTCTACCCACTAGTCGATAGCATTCTTCTGACGCAATTACTGTAAAAAGCTCAGTTTCGCAAATATGACGATTACTGCTTTCTTTAATATGAGGGCAGTTTTGAGAAGACCCGCGCGGCCTCCGCAAACATAAGCGCAGAAAGGCCTATGAAGTTGAGTCATAGTCTAGAGGTTACTTAAATTTATAGATCAGTTGAGAATAACGTATCGTGATGTTTTATGCGTACCAATTAATTAATCGAGTTACAAATTAATTCGAGACAGATAAGGAAAATATATTTCAAACGTCCATATAGCTGAATGCATCAACAGGTTTAATTACAATGCATCGGAGAATATGCAATTATCACAAGAAATCGTTTAATTATTTTTAATGAACATGCGAAGATATATAGATATGTTTACAAAGTTATCATACTCATCTTAATATTATGAAGAAAAAGTTGGTAAGGTTATATGTTTGTTTATATTTCACGTGAAAAATAATGAACCAATATGTACCAAATTGTACCAAGTGTACCAAATTTCAAATTTGGTACACTTGTAGTTAGTTTATGATTGGTAATAACACGGTAGGACTTTATCGTGGTAAATGACCGGAGCCGGGGGGTATAGGCTAGTTAATACAATTAAATTATTAATAACCGAAAAATATTATTTATGCATATGAATTTGCATATTCATATTTATTTATTGCTAGCGTCACCTCCAAAAATAGCTATCTTACAAAAGGGCAAACTTAAGGCCACATTCTTTGCTAGTTAACCTTGTTCGGATGAAGAAAAATTGCGACGGATATTTAAAAGAAGAAATATTAATATTAATATAATACATACTAAGTTATAATTAAAAACACACTATAAAATTATTTCTCCGTTATTTTTTATCTATTGATTGAACTCTGTATTCAATCAATAGATAAAAAATAACGGAGAAAGAATACCGCCTTGCGGGAACCCTTTTTGATGAAATAAAAAGAAATGACCTTACTTTGCATAGGCTTATGGGGGCACTTATAAATTGTCAGTTACAATATATTCTCTTAACTTATCTTTTTTTAACCATCTTCTTCTTAAATAGTCAAAAGCTAGCGTCATGTTTAGTAAACATGACCATAATGAAGACATTGGTGAGAATAATATAATATAAACATATAAATACTAATGAAAATATAAAAACATATCAATAAAGTTGATTTAGAAAGCATCAATATTGAACTACATTCGGAAACTTGAAACGTTTCTTGTTGATGTACAGTAGCTTTCCTTTTACTAAGTAAAGCTCGAATGACTTGTGATGACAACCGATCTTTTAAGTTAAGCATCGGTATACAAAGTTTGTAGTTCACGGTTTAAAGTATAAACTTCGGTCCCAGTAGTTGTCGTTAAATTTTAGTTAACCATTTACAACGGAAAGATAAGACGAATATTTTTATAACTACGCTAAAGTATAAAAAACTAGCTGAAGTACTCTTGCTTCGCTACGGAACATAAAACTAGTCATCTCTAGATAGTACCAAAAATCGAAATCAAAAGTAGGCCACATCTTGATCAGGTAAATAAGCTAAATCCATGCAAAAAATCATGTAAATAAGATCATTGCTTTTGGAATGATTGAGTAACAAACAGACACACACTATATCATTTTTATATATTAGTATAGAACTATTTATTATGTCTGCTCTAAAATTATACTATCGCAAATCAAGAGTTACACTTCTAGTCAATCTACTTTAATCCTACTGGTGGGTACGGGTTTCCCCTCAGAATGAGTGCGTTAGGCCTTAATTTACTGCGATGGCCAAGTGCTAAGTGGTAGACACGATTTCCAAGTAATGTAGGCTATATTTAAATCAGTACACAGCAAAAATAAGTAACAACTGATTGCAAAAAATCTCCATCTTAGATTGCTACATTTGCTACTATGTTCACATAGACGTGAGCAAAATTTGGCTTTAGGGGTCATTCAGAAATTACTTTGACGTTAAGGTCCCCCCTCCCCGATGTTGGTGAATGTGACGTTGTGTGAGAAGGGATGAGGAGGATTTCTACATTTCGTGACGTCACATTTCAAAATACAATATTTGTAAGCATTACAATACGATATTTGTACCTACTACATAAATACTAATATAACATATTTAATTGATTTGTAAATTTTTGTATGTTTGATTTTACGTAGATTAAAAAAATGTAAATGGAAATAAATATAATTTATGTAAATATGTGACATGCAAAATGTGTGACATCATACAAGAGAGCATGGGCGGCCTCAGAAATGTAACCAGCTGTGACAAGGGATTACAAAATCATAAAATTTCTTAAACGTGATTTATAGATAGACCTTTATATTAAGTACTACAGTTATTGCCTGCAAATGAAAATAACTAAAACTGTATTACAAATTGGATTCAAAATTAGACCAGTTAATCTTTAGGCGAAGAGGAAAACATGCAAGGCGGTATTTATGAATAAAGAACAGTGTTAATAATAATAAGCTGTTAGGTACTTGAATATAACAATATAAAATTACAAGGATTAACGAAATATAGAACATATTAATCTATACTAATGCTTAAGAGTTTGTTTGTTTGGTAAAAGCGCTGATCTCAGAAACTACTGGTGGAAATGAAAAAATATTTTTGAGTTGAATGGTCCATTTATTGAGGAAGGTTACTTATAGGCTTTATTACATCACGCTATATTTGTTTTTTTTTTTTTATGTACTAGCGGATGAAACGGTGGGATACAGCTAGCTGTATCCCATCCAATGCCTTTCAAGGTTCACTGTTGGACACAGGCCTACCCTTGATGGCGCTACTCCAACCAGCCCTGAGCCTCCTGAATCCAACGGTTTCCCGCTGTCTTCTTCAAGTCATCGGCTGACTAGGTCGAGGAGCGACCTGTCCTTCTTTTGCCTAAACGCTTTGAGCAGTTGTGGCTGTAGCGCGTGCCAAAGAAATGGACATACATACAAACAAACAAACATACATACGCTCGAAAAACTCTACCCTCCTTCTGACGTAGTCGGGTAAAAAGATAAAGAATAATGGCTATCTATATGTAAAACTCGTTTTCTACATATGTCCACCTGAAGGCCAAACGCATAGTCGAATGTCAAGTTGTTACTTTAAAGGATAACACGAGGACATTATAAGATTTGTATGTTTTTAGGGATCCGTACCGAAACGGAACGGAATCCTATTACTAGGAATCCGCTGTCCGTCTTTCCGTCAGTCTGTCACCAAGCAGTATCTCAGGAACCGTGATAGCTAGCGGCACAAGAGAAAATCCTATTGTGGGGCTATGAGTGTAGAAAGCGTGTTTTTTTTTATATTTATGTTGTTACTACAACTATAAATACTAACAAGTTATTAAAATAAATATTTAAGGCTCCCATACAACAAACGTATTTCTTTTGCTCGATAACAATAACGGTACCGGACAGACGTTTGAAATATTCACACAATATTTAGTTATACATTCACTTTAAAAATAAATTAATTATTTAAAATAAGATAAATATTTAAGGGTTGCTCACATACAACAAACGTTTTTATTTGCCGTTTTTCATATATAATGTTACGGAACCCATCGTGCGTCAGACCGATCGCACTTAGCCGGTTTCAAAATCATTACCTTATATAATAAGTGAAGTGATAGTTATTAATATATATTCCTGCTTAAACACAAGGATATCTAGTATAACGAGGGCATTTTAATGGCCAGAAACAGCATCCAACATCAGAACAAGGAAAAACATACTATATATTTTGAAGTCCCATAATAAAATAGGCAGAGGTCGTCTTTAAGTAGGTTCCGGATATTATTGTAAAAAAAACCACGTACAATGCTTTATATATCCACGTACATATGTGCCGTGCTGGCGCTTTGAGCGGTCGCTCTATGAGTATATTATTGAAGTAGGTATATTAAACAATATCTGGCAGTCTGCGGTCTGCGGTCCGCCTGTTGCCGAACACTGTATTAAGGCATCGTTTCATCCAAAACATACGACCATTTATTATTGATTTTTAGCGCATAACTTCTTTAGAATAGTTTGAAACAAAAATACGTTACGACATCAGTTCTTGGAGCTACAAAAGATGGCACTGTACATCTTTCTGAATCACGCTCTCGATCTTACTTCGCAGCCTGTATAAGCTCAAGTTTAAGTTTATGCAAAAAAATAGTCCAAATATGGGTTATATGAGCTCCATGAAGTTGAGAATTATGAAAAAGTATTAGACAACAATTTCAATAACCAAATTTTAAATGGTGGACGATTCACATATTAATTTAAAAAATGTACCTATTTTTCAGTCGGTGGTACTTCTAACCCACTATTTTTGTTTCAAAGGAACTTTGATATTATAACTATGATTAATTTAATATTAAATTGAAATCGTCTTGTGATCTTCCAGGGCAGGGTTGTCCAACGTTCTTGGGCAACGACGGGCGTTGCATGCCTTTGACAGAATGCGAACCGCTTTTAAAATTGGCTGAGAAGCGCATCAAGGTTGCTTATGAGATCCTGAGGAAATACAACTGCGGTTACGAAGATATGGATCCCTTGGTAAGACTTCATAATACAGATTTGACCACACACTAACAAATTCGGCAAATTCAGTTAAATACTTGTTGTAACTAAATAACGTGGTCTATCGTCATGCGAATTAAATGTTGATTACGACTTCGTACTGAAAAAGTTCAAACAAAAATGTTGCGTTGCTCTAATAATCGAGAGCTATAAGAATCTCCCCAAAAATGTAAACAACTTTTCGTTATATCCACAAAGTTAATTAACTAAATTGTCGCTGTATGATGTAGTAGAAATAGACCTGGAACCGGAAGAAAAAGTATCTTCCACGAGATTACCAATACATAGTAAATCTATCCTTTCAACCCTTAAAGGAACAATCGTCAAAAGAATGAAGCCATGTCCAATAATAGATTTATACCTTTTAGAATCTTTGGCTTTGTATATAATCTGTTTATTATCTTTTCGTTTTGGGTCTTTCCCCACCAGCAATTAGACGATGTTATTTTTAACCGACTGCGTCGAAAGCAGGATAATATTTCACGTCCATTTCTTTGGTACGCGCAACAGCACAAACGACTAACAGGTTTTAAATATTCGATTGTCAAAAAAATAAGACTACAGAAAATCACCTTCTTTTGTCACCGCATGCAGCATTTCAGAATGTAAAATACTCTTTTAAATAAAATTCGAAAGTCGGTCCAGAAATGGCGGAGAAATCGGAGGACATACATAAAAAATAAAAAAAATACATACAGTCGAACTTAGAACCACCTCCTTTTCGAAGTCTGTTAAAAAATAATTGCAGTACTTGTTTTTAATCGTTTCGTTAATTATTTTGAAGCAGTCTGATTTTATATTCTCATGATTTATGAAAAGAAATGTCTTTATGTATAGGCCTACAAGGTCAGTTACAAATTTTAATCTAAAATATTTTTCCTTGCACTACCACCGGATCGGAACACGACCACAACTAAGAAGATTATGTATTTACTTTATACAGTCAAGAGTTATACTAGGCATTCATACTAAATCGCAGTCTGCACTTGACCCTTCAATAAGGTTACAATTAAACTCAAGCTGTACCTCTATTATATTGATTGGAACCCATTAATTCACACATTACAATGAAATTTGCAAATCGTGACAACCTTAAAAAACCAAAAAATGTTAAGGCTCTTAAATAACAAAAATGTTCACAAAACATGACATGTCGGAATAATTTTCGATCGTTTCGCATTTTTGCAAAAAAAAGTAATGCAACCTTTTAAGGTAATTTCCTTTTGAAAGTACAATAACCTCACTGTAATAAACACACATACGTGGTTCCACGTGGTACTTTTTAGGACATGAGTGGCAATCAAGCATACAGCTGCAGATGATGATGATAAAGAGTCCCTGCTGCCTACAGGCATACATGTTATCAACCGCAAATAGCCTGCATATTTTTTATACAATAAGTTGTCAGAGAGTTGTCGTTGTGTTGTTGTTGTGAGATTGTCAGAGCTTTTCACGAGAACAAAGTGCATACTTTGCTCCCGTGAAAAACATCACTGTACAAAAGAAAACAACATCAGGCTATTTTGGTTACACAAAATAACTTATATGAGTATGTTTATTTGAAGATGAGTTTACAAATATGATGAGGAAAAATTGTAGAATTATATATAAAACTGTTCTACCAAAATGTTTGTAGGTCGTTAGCATCTGTATTAATACAATCTTTGTGTCTCTTATGTTGATATATATATATGTGTATGTGTGAGTGACATGTACATATATTACATATATGCACTAAAATCTACTGAATACTAGCTAAAGTACTCGTGCTGCACTATGGGACATAAAAATATACGTGACGAATAGATAACCTCTCTTCGGTCGAAGTCGGTTAAAAATGGTCGCCATCTTTAAATATGACAAAATATCAATATCAAAAGTACCCTATAATTTTACCGGATCGGACATCCATGTAAAATTTCGTGTTTTCGTAATTGAGTTACAAACAGACGCACAGACACGCATCATCTTAAACGAAAAGTGAACCACGCATTTAACATCTAACCGTTTCCTTTCCAGGTGTGCTGTCCAGACAAGAGCGTGGACACCAACACGGCCATCTTCAACGACGACACGTGTACGACCCTTGAAGGAGAGGAAGGTTCATGCATCGAGCTGAAAGATTGCAGTCACATACAGAAAATGTTGAACAAGAAGTTCACTACGGAAGAAAACATGGGCTACATAAAAAGGGCAAAGTAAATATGCATTCAATCTATAAAATTAAAACAGTCGGCATTCCCTGGGGCGTCTTAGCACTAGTCTGTTTTATTATTATTTCATTTCATTTCATACGAATTTCTTATTTTATTCCTGAGGGACACATCGAACATATCGTTAGTACCCGTAACCGTAACATATTAAAATGTATCAATTCCGCGATAATATCAGCTTAAAATCATATAGCTCTCTCCATTGCTCGCTTAGCGACTTTAAGCTTACTGACCAGTTCCGCCATAAGTGTCCACGTCTGGATGCCGTAAGACATGACCGGTAGGACACACTGATTGAAGACCTTTACCTTTAGTCTTTACCAGGTGGTACAACCAATGTAGTTCGACCGGGGAAGTACTACCGCCACACCTCTTTCTAGCGTGTTTCGGTAGAAGGGTGTGGTTGCCGGCTCACTTTTATATGAGGCGACCATCTCTGTCCTCGGGAGTAGCAACGCATCTGTGATAGACTTCATATAGAACCCCTGTTCTATA
>DWNE01000135.1:0-37362 GCA_018249875.1 Cecropterus toxeus
CACTCGATACTGCAAGTACCGCCAGAATCGTTTAGGGGCCTTGTCAATGCGTATGTTTCTGTGAGTGCGCCGTTTCGGACGTTTGTTCGTAGTTTCCATACTGTTCCATATTTTTACTGTGCCTTGGGTCTGCAGTCACATATGTTTTGCAATGGTAACAAACAGTAAGTATATTTAGAAAGAAATATAAATTATATTTACTAGAGCTTCAGGTGAATTCTTACTTATTATATACGTATACTTAGTATTATACGAATTTATGTATTTATTAATTATCACTCACCTGATCATTTATAGACTTTAAATTTATAACTGCTTCTACAAAACTTGGATGTGACAAAACAAAAAATCATTTAATTACATGAAGCACAACATTACTACAGGTATGCATTGATATTATCCTATCAATAGTAAATGGGGAAGTACCACCGCCACACCTATTTCTGCGTAAATCAGTTCATGCGTTTCGGTGATCTTAGTCCTCAGGAGTAGCAACGCATCTGTGACTGACCTCATGTACGACTGATACAAGTTAAGGAAGTGCCGTCCTTGAGAAGCACAGGCTTCTGTCCTCTATTCTTCACAAGTGGCTTAGAACGAATACCGATATTCTGCTACTACTTCTCCCATGATTTGCCAAATCGCTAAATAACATGAACTAAAAAGTCGGAATTCGACTCGTAGTACCGTATAAAATCGCGGTACCAAGCAATATCAACCCCATGTAGAGAATAACTTCACAGAGAAACAGATGAAATAACTCGCGAATAACTTCATAGTTATAAAACGTTACATATAATGATCTTTTCTAACATGAAGTCAAATTATGAAAATAACAGATTCTACACACGATCAGTTATAATTACACCGATACATCATAAGGCGTGGCACACATCCCCGTCTAATTAACGTAGTCGTGCGATAATCGCAAAAACGCCCGTTTCACACGGCGGGACGGCGCGTGTCGGCTGTCGTGGGAATGCTCTAATAGCAGCCGTATCGATGTAACATGGTATTAGTGAAGAAAAGGTTAATTTACTAAGCAAGATGTAGTTACTGTTCGTTGTGAAAAAGCTAATTATATCAAGGTAGGTAGAAAGAGTATGAATCCAGATAGGTATCACTGAATATTTCTAGCATGAAATAGTTCTTGAATTTTGGTAAAGGGTGTGATTTCCGGCTCACTTTGGAATCCTTTGGAATCACTTGCCAGGTGGTAGAACCAATGTAGTTCGACCGGGGAAGTACCACCGCCACACCTATTTCTAGCGTGAAGCAGTTCTTGCGTTTCGGTGGAAGGGTGTGGTTGCCAGCTCACTTTTATGACGGCGACCATCTCAGTTCTCGAGAGTAGCAACGCATCTGTGATAGACTTCATACAGAACCCCCGTTTTATATGAAGTTGCTTACAAATGTCTATGGGCGGCAGTAACCTCTTACCATCAGATGGGCTGCTCGTTTGCTACTTCATATTTATAAAAAAAAAAAACCTCAGGAGTAGCAACGCATCTGTCTGACATCAAATAGAAGCTCTGTTCTATATTAAGTTGCTTACAGATGTCCATGGGCGATAGTGACCACTAAGGCGGACTACATGCTCAATATTATAAGAAAGATAATTTGCAAGGTCAGAAAATCTCGGTGATTCACTGACTATCACAATTTCTTCCCCGTAATGTTCAGCGGATTTCTGACGTATCTAACGATTTTTTTGACTTAGTTTTAGAAAAATGTCTAGAAAGTCTTTTTTTATGAAGACTACTCATTAACTACTATTTACTTCCTAGTTCTAACGTTCGATTAAATTAATGCCTGTTTGATATTTATATCTTATTTCCAATGGCTATATGTCACAAAATATAATCCAATTTTATCTTTAATATTTTAGTGTCGCATAATTGAATAAACAATCGCAAAAGCGGGTGTCGTGAGCGACGCGTGCGCTGTATCACATTTCATGGGAACGACATAGTGCAAATCGTTTTAACTTATGTGCTCCTAATACATGGTGTTCCTTAGGGATCTATGATATGTTGGTACCATTGACATTCCTATTTTTGTAACTACTTGTACTACTAAAATTTAGAATATAAAAATATTTTTGAAATACCTTTCATTGTCTGTGCAATGTAAAAATACATAATCCGATGAACATGACACACATTGAAATCTTTTAGGTACTTGCAGTGTGTTCAAATTTTACGATTAAATCTTAGTTCGTACACGCACATAATTATTAATAGAAACTCATGTATCTAAATTCATATGGTATTTACTTCCCATATGCCCAACTATTTGATCCCGACAATATCCGGGTACCCTAGCCATTTTAACGTGAAGTACCAGGCGGACATAACGTCCAAGAAGTGTACGTTGTCGATAAGAACATTGGCAAGCGCGCACAAATGTCCAGTCCGTGCGACCCTCGCAAGGGGTAGAAGGGGGAGCGACCCGACTTTTCCATTACCATTAATTCTCCCAAATGAGAGTTTACTATTGTGTCATCTTGAGAGCGGTCATACGTCTTAATGTAGCCTTCTTTTGTTTTGGCTTCGTTTATTTTGTTTTCAGTGTTTTAGAAGTCGCCTGCCCTTGTTCTCTCTTATTAAGACGTATCTTGATGATAGGAGGGTGGATCTCAGTCATAAATTATTAAAAATGGCTTCTAATTATTTCTCTATTAAAAGATGGCGTCTTTTTTTAATCCTGCAATATTTTACCTTTACCTTCTCTTTTAAATCATGAAAACACGAGAGGACTTAGTTTAATATACATAAATACAAAATGTTTTTGGCTGTCTTGAAAAAATCTTCAATTTGGAAAATAAAATAAATATTAAAATTAAATTGAATTTCTAAATTTTAATCTATTATCTAAACAGTGCGGTTTGCACTAACAAAACGCCTACGTCCGCCATCTTTTCCCACCTGGCGCCGAAATTCGATCGCGCGCACGCGTTGTTCCAAAATCGAAATAATTCAAAAAGCGCGGAACGTTTCCAACCCTTTCCATTGTTCTTTTTATGAATTGTTTTGAATTGAATTCATTGCAGTGCGTCTGACGGCAGCCTGTTGTTCTAAACGTGTTCCTCGTTTAAATAACGGAACAATATTCCATTGATGAAAATGGCATAAAGCCCGCAGTTTTGAATTAAGTTAAATGTGCAAAAATAAAAATGGTATATTGATATATATTATGAAATAACGTAGTATTCTAATAAAAAACAGTTATTATTAGTTTTTTAGTAATATTATTAAAGCCATTATTAGTTACAATATTTCATTATTATAGCCACATATAAAAATGGCTGAAAATAACAGAATATCCCTTAAATTTAAGAATAATATTTATTTTAAATATAGAAGGACGAAGAGTAACACCTACTGATTAACATTTAGTAACATTTTTTCAAGTTCATTAACGAAACCCACCAAACAGCCATTATTTCAGTAGGTATATTTAAATTCAAGATCTGTCTCCTTTGGATTAAGTCAATAAATCTTAGTAAATTAATTATTAATGCAAGAACGATAGTTCATAATTTATCGCCATGTCTATATTAGACCGCCATAATTTAAATTTGACGCAAAACCTACTTCCCGGATCATAGTTGTTTAATGTCGCATCTAATTCGTTATTCAAGGTCGTATTTTATCGTCTTTTAATCTTTACCCATAATGTCACCATAGTTTTATGGGATCCGTGATGATAATTATAAGTAGGTTCATGGCGCCTTTGGGTCGTCGAACTTATGGGAAAGGCGGTGCCATAACCATGCATTTTATAACATGATCCTTATTTTTAGCGATATAAAGTTGAGTCTAAGGATTTAAATTAAATTTTAAAATTCCTTATCTTTTTTCGCATATCAATTTTGAAGTGTTTGTAATGATTTCGTTTGGTGTCGTGACCTAATTCACAACGATATCAACGTGAATCATTTCGAGATTAACTATTCTCAGTTTACTTAACTATCTACACGAGCAAAATCAGTTCCGTCTATCTGTTTTATAAATTAGTAGTTTTCTGTTCCGTATTAGTATTCTTATGTAACTCAGCTCGTCCTTCCATTGAAAAGTGTGTCTTCTTGATATTAACATAAAAAAATATTATATTATGGCAAGAATTTGTTTATCCTAAGTAATAGTAAAATAAAATAAAATAAAATACAGACGAATTGAGAACCTCCTCCTTTTTGGAAGTCGGTTAAAAAATAACTCTGTGTGATGATGACCATACTAAAGGAGCACCGAACAGTGCACATAACAGTTTTACCCCTATCGCCCAACTAATAAATGTCTATGATCTTACATAAAAACCGAAACAGCACCACACAAGAAGCCACATGAAAAAACAAGCATGACAACGAAATTTTAAAAAGTAAAAAGTAATCAGTTATTTGTTCGCAATTGGCGAAACTCAAAATGAAATGGATTTGAAATTGCAATCACTTTTTTCCTACCGTCTGGAACATGCGATTTCTCAATCAAATATTGATTGAAAATCGACTTTGTTTGCACCATGTAATCTAGCTGTTTGCGAAAGGTATTAGAAAGTGTGATTAACTGTAGAAAAGTGAACTAAAATGCAAAAACAAATATGAAAAGAAATCAAAAATGTAATCATAATTAAAAACAACACGAACAAAATACACTTAAATTATACGTTTTAATTTATTCATATTTCTAAATGTAATTTTAATAATTTACTTATTGTTCAAAGAATTTATCAATTTTTCTAGTATTTATAGAAATTCTCCTAAGGACTAAGTTAGAATATATGAATATATGAATCTCGTATTATGCCCAAAACATCGGTACATTCTTTTTTACCTTTATAAATTGGTGACGCTGGTACCGTCGTCTACCCAGGAAACGGTCTACCACCAATCTACTTTCATAAACCAACAGCTATAGAACTTATCTCTCATCGAACCCAAACAGACGGTTGCATAAATGTTAATTGTGTTTAAAATTCAGCTGCCTGGCCAGGCTTATACGAAGCGACAGTTATAAGAGATCTGATAACTACTGATTGGCATTTGCTGCTAGAATATTAAATAAGGCATGTTTTATCAGAACACTTGTTCGCACCTCCACTTGTAAGAACGCAACGGGCCGTGAATTTAAATAAAATGTAAATGAAATGTAAATAAAATGCCTGATCTAATAATTACGAATGATGATTACAGTTACATTTTAATCTTTAACGATAACAATATAAAGATCATAGATAATAAAATATATCTTATACTTGTCAACGAATCAAATTTTATAACTGTAAAGTTAAAAACATTATCGATTAATAATAAACTGGATTTAAATAAATTAAGAGCAAAATTAATGAAAATATGTTTAAGACTGGACAGCAGGACTGTAAACATTCCGACTTCATCAGGGGAATGCGAGCAACGCAATGTTGCATCGATATGTAAATTCAAAACAAGTCCTTAATTAAAACTAATATAGCGATTTAAAACCTAAGTTATGTGAGAAGTAGAGCTTAGGTCGATATTATGCACTTTATATTTTTGTTATGATGAATTTTATACAAAAAAAATTGAACATATGACTTTAATAAATAAAATTCCTCACTATAATTTTCTTTTCCCTCTGTAATGTAGTTCAAGAAGACATCCTCTTCCAGTTCTACTGATATAGTCTAACTGCTTCGGTTACTTATCGTCAGATGAACTACAATAAACTGCTCATACGATTTTACATCATGCCTACACGGGCCTCAGAAAATAAAGGAGGTTGTATGCAAACTACGTAGTCAGTACTACGACGCTGGAGATACAAAAACGCAAAATGAAAAAAACATGAGTATAAATTGTTAACAAGATCTTGCCGTATCATATTTTAAATATTGTTACGTGATTTTAATATATTTAAATTCTGTCAGAGTTCGAAGCAAGTGCAATCACATTTACGTGTTATTTTGGTCAAATATTTTCTACTAATCCTCCAGACTTACCAACCACATATAGAAATGATACGTGCCTTAGAGTAGCATCATTATTATCAAACTTAGAAATGAGATTTTTGAAATTATTATATTAAACTTTGCTAACAAAGCTACAGGTGCCAATAATTTTGATATAAAAAATATTTAAGAAGCTAAGTATAAACAAGTTAATGGTTTAACTCCTAAGTTACGATTACCAACAAAGCGTAGGACTGCACTAGTACGAGCGTCTTAATCAACAGATGAGAATCAATTCCACCAGGACTGCATACCTGTACTATGCTATTTTCGTCCGCTAAGCTGGAGCGACTAAGAAAATTAATATAGCCTCATTTAATATGCAAATAGTGTAGCCTTATCTCCGCTGTCCGGTCCGTTCAATCAAAGTGCCCTTTACTGCTATCTTGCGATCGCACCTCCTTGCGTTCATGCCGCCCTGGTACTTGGATTTATTACCACCCGCTATCATTAAGCGTATCTTCACAATCTGGACTGTTTTTTATCTATCTGGTTTTGTCTTGTTAAGATTTACCGTTTTGTCTAATTTAATTGTGTGGATAACACCTTGATAATAATTTTAACATGGCCTTATTTTATCAATGTACTTTCCTTGTTGTTTAGAAGTCTTAACTTCACTTCATTTTAAAATTGTAATGTTATTTATACTTGTAAAACTAAGCAAACATTAAGAGATCTGTATTCATAAATCGAATTAAAATACTGTCTAATGTTATATGTACACAAGATCAAACAAATCGACATATCGTATCCAACATTCCATTTCGAATTCATGACCTATTTTAACAATGAGATATATTTTTATAACCATCTCCGCTCGTTACATACCTATCCAAACACGTTAGAATGGGTTCCAGAAATCAAATTCAATGGCTAATCAGCAGTAATTGTGTTGTAATAACAACGGGGCTTCGGTTCCCATTGTGATGAAACCGGAGACCGCCACACTCCCAACCCTTCGGGAAACGTGTGAAAGAAAACATATTGGGGCATTTCTTTCCAACCCTGCATTTTAGCAAGGGGCTAGGAGCCAATGATCACGTCGCAAACACTGAAAAATATGATTTTGGTAGTACCAAAAGCTGAGGAAAAACAAAGTAATACAGATAAAGAAAAATATTAATTTTATGAACACTGTTTTTATAAAGATATCAATGATAAGATATACAACAGTAACTATACCTACAAAGAACCAAGTAATAATAACTATTTTTATCTAATTAACTCTGAACTGACTGAACCAAACATACCTAACAAAAATGACTGAAACAAAAACAATAATTAAATAATTTATATAATTATTATAAATAAACCACTAGATCGATTACAAAACCTTCTATAAAACCATAATACACATACAAACGACAATAACCACAATAGTTGCAAAGCCAAATGAACGCAAAGTAATTGATCTACATCGCAAAGGGTTGGAGACCAACGCAGTGGTGCGTCAGGCATCCCGCTGGGCACATTACGTTGCTCTTTCTGCTGATGCAGTCAGACTGCTGTTTTTAAGTTGCTTCATTTTTATCGTAAATTAATGCTTTTTCAGACAAATTGAGTTATTCATTTTATTCTGTTCCTAGCCAAAATGACGGGGGTTTTCAAATCGACTTATATGGTATTCTTTACCAAAACTTTTCCAATAAATGTAATTTAGTAGATTAATTTATTTCGTTACCCAAATATTGGCCGTCATCTGTTGCTTTAAAACCAAATTAAACTTCTAGTACTTTTTTAATTTCGTTTTGTTATTCGAAATAAATTTAATTTATCCGCGTTTTCGTATCTATACGTAAACAATACGTTACCAAAGGTTTAATCTAAACATACCATTATTGGAAACAATTGATTGAGCGCTAGGTAATTATCTAGGCTGCTAATTCTACCTAAGACCACCAAAGAGCACAATCGTATGTCAAACCGCTAATCACTATCCGCCCTCCTCTACTAACGATTCAATAAGGATTATAAATGATTGCCGATAATAATTACTGGCTGTACGGTAATTAAATGTAAACGTGTAATTGAATCAAACGGAATATAGTAGGAAGTTATTAATTTGAAACGCGACAACGCTCATCAGAATGTATCGAACGTAGCCGTGATATCGATGAAAGGTAGGGCTGCCATTTCTGGCATTTTGATGTCTTGACCAGTAATAAATTTAAAATACAAAAAAAAGTTCAATATTTAAAATGAAAAAATAAAGCTCTAAATTTTAAAATAAATACGATTTTAATATTGAAGTTATGGATGAATGAATAATTGATGAACACTTTATCATACATTTAGTTAAACCTGATAAATATGTATATACCAATACCAATAAATATAGTAGTATACCAATTAATCTGATCATGACTTTAGGGGAAAAAAACCTATTTTCTAGTCTGCACTGAAATTTTAATAACATAATTGAAACAAGCAAAACAGCAAACCAGATTCACGTTAACTTGTGTAACTAATAACTATAATAACTTGTAGCTTGTAATAATATAATCGCATTTAGAATTGAAAATTCGAATCAGTAATTTGTTGACAAATGCAACAACCCTGTCGAAAGGTGATTTGCATAATCAGGGCTCGCTACTGCACATTGATATGATCTGATAGGCCTTTAGAAAGTTGGTACGAAACAATCAGTGGACTCGATCTGGTTTGGACTGAGCTTTATCGAAAAAGCTTATTGTTTTGAATTCTAATGCGTCGATATTGACTGAGAGAATACATATTGATTCTAGAATCTGTGATAAATATTTAATCCTGTTAGAATTCGAATTTTAATTAATATTAAATTTGAAGAATTGTTTGTACTGGAGAGGTATACCAGTATAGCTTATCAAAAGCTACTAGAGCTAGCAAAGAAGAAATTATGAACAAATAAGGGTAAAGGTCGGTACCTACTATTTACCTACGGTATTTTATGTCTATGTAAATGTTCATTTGAATGAAATTCAATCAAAAGTGAACATTAACAAGAAAATTATGTTTATAAAAAGGAAGTATCAGAAAATTTTATAAAGGAACAAATATTTCGACTTGCCTATAATAAACTATAATAAACTAATGGCTAAAAATAAAAGACAACTAAATGAATAGCCTAAAACAAACTGAAGCAAAGATGTATGATTTTTGCCTATTGCAAACGTAACATTTCCAGGTAAATTTTGAAGTCCAAGTCCTGTCAATCTTCGTTCGAGAGTCTGCAGACGTCGGATACAAATGTGTGCACGGACAGACATGAGTAACGCGTACCTAGATAGAAACGAACCAGACCTAAACTTAGATTACATTGAAGGCTTTATAAATTGTTTCCAAACACATAGTCTAAGCTTAGAGACTAAATGTAATTTTCAATTTTTCTGCACACATCTAGTACATTTCTGTGTAATTTAAAACTAAATCTGTTTCTGTCTTCTTCCTAATTTTCATACTTAAATTCTCATCTCAATACAATCTCAAAACAAAGTAAGTGTATAAGTCCAAACAAAATTAGATATTCACAAAGCAAAAATTAAACTTAATCACGTTCAATCCAAAAATATACAACAAATATGAACAAGAACATAATTCTCGAGATATTTAAATAACAATAAAGATGGCCTGTCTCAATCTATCATACAATCAGAATCACACAAAGACAATATCGCTAATAGGTGTCGTTGAAGAATTTTCTCCGCTCGTGAACAGATTACATTAACAATGGTGATGCTATTAATATAAGCATGCATCCTGTGCGAGTATGTTACGTCTGCTGCATCAGACATAGCACAGACTGGTAGACGGTGATAAACAAACACTTGTTTGTATTTATATAAAACCGTGACTGCTTTCCGGGAACAAGCTAGCAAGTCTTTGCTATTTTAATGACATTCACTGCAAGGATATTGATGATGTGATTTTTAATTACCATGTACCTACAATTAGAAACTGTATTCAAATTACACACAATGCCATTTTTGTGGATAAAATGAGATATTTTATATCGGATTGATGTATTTCTTCGTGCTTCTTTATTTACTTGACTGCCAGCTCATGTAATATTTAGATCATCAAAACAGAAAATTTAATTTAGTCAGAATTTAATTTACTGATTCTATGCTGAACAATTCTTGTGCGTTCTGAGGTACCAATAAGTTTCTTATAAAAGAGAGTCTCTTATATATAGTTTCTAGTAAAATTGGCTTTTATGCCATTGCTTATTTTGGGCAATCTTCGCTTACAAATGAGAGGTTTTTGCATGGATTAGCTATTTATAAAACTGTTCAAGTATTACCAGTGATTTTTCCACTCGTTCAAACTATATGGCAGATTTTTATGTTCATGACGGTTATATAATATTTAAGTACATACAAGTGGTGGTATCAGACACAGGGCAGACTAAGTATTAATATTTACTAAAGTAAATATGCGCATTCGCTCACCACCACACATCATTAGATATTCAATGTAACGGAACGGGAGAGCATAAATAATTCAGGAACCGTAGTCTATGGTCAAGTAACTCCCGCTTAGCGAACTTAGGTGTATACTACACTGTGAGCGTGGCGATCGCTAAACTTTTCGATTTCGTAGAAAAAATAGAAAGATAGAAGGAAAGAAAAGAAGGAATAGACGTTTGATGAGAAATAAAAAGTATAACGAAGAAGAGATTTATATTCTCAGTAAAGACATAATAATATATAAGTACTCGAGGGAAAAATTAAATACTTATACATTCTTCATTTTGTTTGAAAATCTAAATGATGTTAAATATTACACTGGATTAGGTAAAGTACGAACGATGCAAAAAATGTATTTATCGATGATATTAATCTTTTCATAATCTTATCAGTGAATGTTTGACAGGAATCATCCAACGCTCTTGAGATATTGATAAGAAATTCTGAATATACCACGAAAGCGAATTCCTACGTTTAAAATTAGCTTAAACGAGAGGCACGAAAAGGAGTACAATTAAAAAAATCATGAAGTTGGAGGCAATATAAAATATTTACAAATATGTTCCTGAACAATTTAATAATGCCATAATGCTATAATGATTAAAGTAGCAAACGAGTATGCACACCACCTGATGGAAAGTGGTCACTGCCGCCCATGGACATCTGTAAGCAACTTCATATAGAACAGGTATTCCATCTGAAGTCAATTACAAAAGCGTTGATACTCCCGGGGACTAAGAAAATCACTATATATAAAAGTGAGCTGTGACTTTACTACATTATTATACCAAGTGAGCTAAATGTAAAACTCTTGTATAAAGTTACATAGCTTATATGATAATAACCCACCAGTTGTCCATAATACTTTCAACCCCACTGCTGGGCTTGAGTCTCCTCGTAGAAGAAGGGTTTCAACCTTTACTTTCCATCTTGCTGCAAAATCCATGCTAGGCAAGTGAAAATTGTTAATTTCTAAATCAATTAGATCCAAAATCCCAAGTCCAACTGGAGTGAGACCCTAACCAACTTCCCATCACACTTCCGCTGGATCCGCTAATTGAATCCTTAATACTACTTTATTGTGGTGTTATTTAAATGAGATCGCGCCTAGATTTCATTTGGGTCTTAACCATTAGGAGCATTGGGATCTCTAATGGGTATCTTTCTTCGTTTTCTTAAGCCGAGTTTTGAAATCTTTAATTTTCATGCAAACATGATGTGATAACTATAAATAGCATTTATGGAATAAATTTGCATGATATTTTGGTGGTTTTTATAAAATTTTAACCACTTCTGTTAGTAGTAGTAGTTAATATTAACATCGATGCAGTTGCTCAATAAACATATTGTTTAATAAAATTCAAAGTGGGCAAGGATTTTCAATGTTAATTTAATGGACTATAGATATTTTAGTTTTGTTATATTGCGATTTTAATATAACTTAAATTGTTACTATAATCAATTTAATAGACTTTTTACACTTGAGCGTGGAAGCTTTACTCCTTCTGTATATGTCTTCTTATAACAATAGCTTCAAGTATTGCTATGGTCTAGCCTGAAGGAAGTGCAAAATAGAAACAGTTAAGGACTTTCAACTTAATCCTCAAGTACAATGTTGAAGACATTGTTCTACTGGGTCTGATAACCCATATCCATGGGTTACCATCAGGTGGACTGCATGCTCACATGCTACTTCAATATCCCAAAATACTTTCAGTACCCATAACCTTTGATTACAATGCAAAGCTCCCTCAAATAAAAATTTAAACCAAGTCAATAACGGAAACCGCCGTTTGAATCCAATCGAAATCCTATTTGCATGGGGACAAAACACTTGAGTTCATATTAAAAGTATTCGGTGCGTCAATTGAGTCCGAGTCGTGGCGTTCAATAGGCTTTTTACAGAAAAGCTCTTATTGTGGGCGGATTAAAGGGTTTCGCGCGACAATACGGCCCGAGTTTAATTAACCGGAGCTTAAAGCTTAATTGTAAGTTCAGTTAAGCCCGGTAACACGTGTCGGAGTTTCGCAGGGCGCTTCTCTAGGCCCGCTATTATAATTCATATTGAAATTTTCTTATTTTACGCGACACTCAATCGTGTTTCAAACGGTTTGAATGGGTTGAATGGGTTAAGCTTCATTGTTGGGAAATTGGTTTTCATAACCGAGATACAGCGTCAGAACAACTTTATTTTCGCATTGCTTCGTTGTGAAAAAAATAAAAGAAAAAGGTATTTTTTTTTATCATTTTTGCTAAATGTATATATTTATTTTTAATTTTTAAAACGAATCAGCATTACACTTGATGGTAAGTGATGACTACTGTCTGTCGACATCGTTGAAACGCTGAGAGGATTCAAGTCCTACCTGAGGTAACAGACGGATTGCTACCCCTGAGCACTAAGTTAGAGCACCTCATCTAAGTATCTCTCTTATCACATCTTTTAAAACAGTAAACACAGTGCTACTACTGGAAGAGATACTAACGAATTATTTATTTTTTACCTATAACCACTACTCTAGATTTCTTGTAAGGTGAGTACCAGAGACGTAAACAAAGAGTCAAAATCAGTAACCCAGAAAAATACATTTACTTTTATATTTGTCTAACCGGAATCAAACCCTGAAACTGTATTATTACCGCTATTACCAGATGCAAAACAATCTAATACAGACAAAAAAAACGCGAACAAAAGAACGTGTGACAATTCCCGTATATCTCATGTTTATCCGCAGAAATACTAACGCCAACAGCTAAACCTTCTTTATTGCGGCTTATTTACAACCGCGAGCAATTTACAAGAAAACCAAACAGTAATTACCGCACAAAAACAAATAAGAGGAAAAATCATTAGGGGAACGACTGAGGGATGATTACAAAAGAAAACACGGTGCTGGAGTGCAGTCATTATGTGCCGATTGTTCAGTTCTAGGGGTAGCGGGTTCGACAATGGCCGGGTGAGATTACGCCTGTCGGCTGTCAGGGTGACGGAATGGGGTTAAGAATACACAAAACCTATGCTGCTTTGTGTGGGCGGCCATAATAGTTGTAGTTCCGGTGACCTTTGTTTTCTGTTTTATTTTTTAATTTGAATTGCTAGGAATAATTTGATTGTCAATTGACTTTATTTGAACCTTCACCTATATTACAAATTGGATGGAAGATTAAAATAATTTAAAAATATTCTTCTACTATTTCATGTGTTTCTGTTTGTAATTATCATAAAATAATGATTATAATAAAACAAACTCTTTCAGGAAAAAGTTTCTTAAGCTTCATTGAAAAACTGCAATAACGACGTAATGTAACTAACGTATTTAATGATTTTAAACAACACACAAATGTACCTATATAATATAAAGAAACATAGAGATAGAGAAAAAGTTATAGTCGCATAGTAGATACATAAAGCTTTCTTACGTGACGTTGTTCACTATTTAACTCTTACCGTAAACAGCGTTAACTTCAAAATACAATAATTTACGTAAACAAATTAATTCCTCAAACGTTTTATAACTGACATCAATATAATGTCGAAAACGGCCCATAAACCAAAACCGTCTGGATGCCAACCTCATAATCGGCCATGTCATATTCATGTGTTTCACGTATTGCAATTCCTATTATCCGTACAGCCGCTGCATAAATCTAGGGTTCAATATCAGACCTTTGCATGCATGCATTGCATGTTTGTTGCATGTAACCCGACACCTCCATAGATCGGCCTTTGTGCCCTCCGCCCTCTTGTTATTTGTTCCTTTGCTATAACTGTTGCTTACCGGAATATGTATGTAGTTTGTCATACATTCAAGCCAAAATATCGCTTAACGGTTCATTATTATGTCCCAAAATCCTGTGAAAATTTCGAGTGTGTTCAACTTTTTCGCCGGTTGTACCATTGTAGCCTCGATTCAGCCTTGGTTTCTTCGGAGTCTTAAATTTCTATTCTACAGTCATAATGATCCTGTACTAATAGGAAGTAGTGTTTAATTACACGCGTTAGGATTTTTTAAATATAAGATTGAAGTAGCAAACGATCATGCAGTACATTTGATGGTAAGTTGTCACTGATCATGGACACATGTAAGCAACTTCATATAGAACAGGTATTCTACGTAAAATTAATTACAGATGCGTTGCTTCTCCTGAGGACTGTGATGTCGTCTCATATGTAGGATAAGTCAGAAACTGATCATGAGGCATAACAAACTAATGGATATATTCCTCGAAAAACATGTATGAATTCAGGAAGAGTCATTCTCATTTGTTAATGTTATAAGTCGTTGTGTGGATCCCCACTGACTTCCATCCAAGTTGACCATCTTAGTCATGAGGATAGGCAACGTAACAGTGATATGACCTCAGATGGCTTCAAATAGGACCTGTGTTCTATGTGGAGTTGGTTACAGTTGCATGGAAGAGATGGTCACTAACCATCAGGTGAACTGCATGCTCGTTTGCTACTACAATCTTGTAAAAAAGGACTGAGTTAAACATACAATTTTTATACAATTTTAAACAACTCATATTAAATATTCCCAAAATAAGAAACAAACTTGAATGACAGTTAATGTAGATAGACATTTAATCATTTAACGAACACCATTTTCAAAGTCCATCCAGAAAACAAAACCCGTTGTCAAGAAGTCCATAAGATAAATACTTAATCTACGATGGAAAAACAGGAGCGTGAGAGCATCATACTTCCACATATAAAAGAAACTTCGTCCAATACTAGAGGGAAGTTAGCGAAAAGATGATTGAAACAAACCCGCCAAAGTTTCGGGACACGTCTCTCCCTAAGTGTATTAAACCGCCTAAACTTCCCTAAAAAGTGAAAGGAGACAAAGTGAAATAATATAAATACTTTCAATAATAAAAAGTTGATTTTGGCACAAGTTTTTCGGTGTGTGGTCCAAGTCACGACAGCTCAGCGACATCTTACTAATATTATAAATACGAAAGTGCGTGAGGAGGTATGTGTTTTTTACTCTTTCGCGCAAGAACTATTGGTTGGATTTCGCTGAAATGTTGCACACAGATAGTTTGTATTCTGGATTAACATGTGACATACTCATTACCTACTATTATTAGAAATAGTTTAATTTTATAATATAAGTTGTAGGGAATTATTATTTAATTTTCATTTAAAGTTGAATGAAATAAACACTGAGCAATGTGCATATTTTTGAAAAGACTTTTTTTTTGTCAAAATGATAGAATAATTATAAGGTAATCTAAGGAGATCTAAGGAGTCTTCAGGAGCTAAGCGACTTACAGGCAGTAAATAAAATAAAATCACACGAATGCTACATATACCTACAAAAATACAGCGTATACTATTATGTTTTTTTACCTAAAACTCTCATATCATTAAATACATCAACTGTCAATATAATTTCGTCCGAGCCCAACATTACTCGCCACCGCTTGTGAATAGACAACTGTCAATTTTTCAAGTTTTTCGTTTTTTCCCATCCCCCGCGTCCGCCTTTACTTTAGACAAACAAACTTAGACATCGGTAGAATCTTGGGAACGGAACAGTGCGTTATGATAAGCACGTCGAACCGGGAACGGAATGGAAGTAACTGAATGTGTCGACCATAAACAAGGGAGTTTACGCCATTCTGGCGTGCGACGGCGGAGTGGCTTAGCTCCAAGTGTTGAAGTTTAATGGATCTTCATACGTACTTTGTAAAGTATGAGGTGGCTATGTTTGTATTGGAAATTATTATATTTATATGTAAAAAAAAACTTTTTTGAAAGGTTTGTTTCCTGATTATGTAGACTTAAAAGTTCCAGATCTTAAGACTTTATAAAAGATTCTCTAGTTATGATTCCTACTTAAAGACAAAAAATTTAACTACTTTATTTATCTCTTTGTGAAATAATAAATCAAATCCAATCAAATACAGACAATGCTTCATATAAATATTTTATTGATATACTTATGAATAAACACTATTATTAGTTTTTATTTTTTGTTACACTTAACAGTCGAGACTACTAAGTGTAACGAAATAGACAATAAAATGAAAAATTACCAAAAAGATAAATTTACGAAATATAAAAAATATAGAACCCATACAAAAAAAACGAGAAAACTTAGAAAAAATACAGTAATAAAATCAAAAATAAGATGATCATCTAATCAAAATATCGCATTATTTGTCTTACACTCCTCGTGTTGAACTGCTGAATTAATAAATAAACATCCCCAAAAGCCTATACGGTATTGGACATCAAATTCAAAAAGTTTGGAAGGGACAGGCGTAATGGGAATCAATCTTCAGAAACAGGTGACCGGCCTATATACCTGTCACTTTTGTTTTGTCAACTTACTACAACCTCACAAAAGTTTGCCGCGATCTTTTGGACTTCGATATGAAGAGCATTTATCAAAAAACCATTTCATCTAATTTCCTAGTAACAAATGAATATTTGCTACTAGGAAATTAGATGAAATGGTTTTTCGAATTTACGATTCAATCAATTTAGAGTCCTAAGCACACATAAGTTTTTTAACGCTTATGATCCCTTTAGAAATTAATTAACATTTGCTGCAACGATTAAGGAAAACATCGTAAAGGAATCTACACGCCAGAGAGAAAAAATGGTCTCAAAGTGGCGTCAAATCTATGGCCTAAACCCTTTTCTCTATGGGAAAATCCATAGCCAGCCGTAGGACAACAATATTCTGACGACGAGATCCAACTAAACCTACCAATGTAAGCTAACTAGCCAGACAGATTAGATACTATATTATAATATAGAAGAAGGATACCATAATAAACACTTACAGAAAAAAAAACATCGTCTAATGTACGAATATGATTGAACACGTAAAAAAGTTGAAATCTGAAATATTCAAATTAGTAACTTTAAAACTCAAAACCCGACTCCTTACAATTTTTTTTGTTTATAAAGATACCTTATCCTCAATTTGCAGGCGCCATTTTGAAAATTTACATGGCCTATGTCACTTTCTAAATTAAGACGATTCTAATGATATGTCATACGTCATAATCCGGCAAGCCGTTTGAACTGTAGCGCGTAAGAAATGGACATACATACAAACAATATACATACATACATTCAAACGTACATACTCTCGAAAAACATCACCATTCTTCTGACGCAGTCGGGTAAAATCAATCAGTGTTCAAAACTCATATTATTATAAAAACGATTCAAAGTAATGTTCGTCGAATCATATTTCGTATTAGATTAATATCTATTCCTTATCAATAATATATCAGGTCCACCAACTTGTAACAAGCTCTTATCGGTCACAAGATTTGGACAATGCTTATCATGTTACTTTTCGTGGTATCAGCTAGTTCCCAGGTTACGCGGCGCGCCATAATAAATTTATGGACTTTTAAGAAATCCCTAATAATTACCACATTTTTTTGCTTTTTAGACTTACAAATGAACTTTGAAAGAATATAATAATAACTCTAGCCTTATAGACTTTCTTTAAATGTTTAATTTAAAATGTCATTTAAATTTTATCAACTATTCCAGCGTGTTAAGACTCTCCTTTAAATCACAAATCATCCCTTGTGTCCTCGTTTCCAACTAGGCCGTAGGAGACCTAGGATCCTTGGAGAAGACGTCAAAAAAATGTACATTATTTATATGTAGTTCCACTTTTGTTTAATGACATAATAAAAAATCGTGAAGAAATAAAACAATTTTAAAACTATTTCATTGGAACATGGGAAATTCCCTATAAACAATTTCCATGAGATTTGATAAATACATGTATTATTTAATGACCTAACATCATCAAGTAGTTACGAATTAATTGCGACTACAATTTTCATTAAGTTAGTATAATTACGGAGGCAATCCTTCTTCTGTCAGCGGGAACAATTCCACTCGTTTTTGCTTTAAATCTATACATCAAACATAGTTTTTGTAAGTTGAGGTATTGGTCGTAATGTAAGAGAGTAAAGAGAAGCGAAATTAATGTATATAAATATATTTGTAGACTTCGATCACTGTGTTACCAGCCACGGTAGAAATTAGCACATAGCTTATTTTTTTCCTAAAATGAAATTAAATTAAAGTTATATTGCATTTTTTTTCTTTAGTCCATTGACATCAACGACTAACAATACACGAGCTCTTCCTAATGTAGGTACATATTTAGTAGGTACTTGGTTATGAATATAAACTGAAATGCCTTAAAAAGTTTATTATTATTTACTGCAATACATGAGGGATGTATTACAGTATATAATAATTACCTTTTTAAGTAGCTTTAAGTTCAACACACTTTCTTTATCTCAATAAAGGTTCAAACACGTAAGGTTACAGACTGTGTTCAAATACTGTTGAAAAATCAAAACAAATTTACCTGGCACAACATTTGTACATTATCTATTTTTATTGCCGTTCAATGGTTGGTGGATCAAGGAACTACGCCAGTTTGGCGACTGACTTGACCGACTGCGTTAAGTCTAAGTCAATTAACTGACTGGTCTAAGTCAACTGGAATCAGTATCGTAGTTTGATACATACATATTTGTTTGATTAAAAACAAATATTTAAAGAAATTTATTATTTACTTCATTTATGTTAAGCTAACACCTCAAGCGAAACTATCGCCCATCGCTGCCCGCACACAACGGAACACTTACTCAAACTTTTTCAGACACTCAATAACTATTAAAAAAGACGAAAGTTTAACTGGCAATTATAAATTGAGCGATTAACATGATCGGTTATAACATTGTTGCACGTATCATAGCCTGTTTAGGTTTTCATTTACAGTTTCATAAATCACGATAGGCCACTTTCAGTTTTACATAAATATCGCGATGGATAATCGCGTGTGGAGCGAAAATTAACGCTTCGTGCGTATGCGGATTTTTAAAATCCGGATTAGTTTTAAGTATTAATGCTAAACTATATTAATTGCTTTATTATTTTGAAATATACACATGGTTGCCAGCTCGAAGTTCGGGCAAAATGAGGAATAGACTTTTTACTAGTTCATCTGATACACCTCGGGAATCGAAATCCAAGTACCACCTTATTTTTCAGTAGTGAAAGAATATTGAGATTTCAACATATGCATACAGCACAATTATCAAATTCAAATTCAAATTTAGTCCCAGCAATAAAAAATATAAATGTGTGTGAAATTCAAAAATGGTAGAAGTGACACTTAATAATAATTATTTCGCATATACCAAACTTGAGCTTTTATACAAGCTACGAAATAAAATTGTTAGCGTGATTCAGAAAGATGTACAGCGCCATCTAGTTGTAGCATTGACGACTGTTTTCGTCAGTAACAAACAGTAAAAATAAAAAAATATAATGCGTTAGCATTTTCTTTTAATCGAGTTTCAAATCACGATTCTAAAGAAGTTTCACTCCAAAATGTAACATTACTTATTTCTTTATTATACTTGTATTTAGACAATAATTTTATTTTTACTGATTGTTTTTGTTACTAAAAATGATTCAAACGTTAACTATAAAAGTAATAAGTACAATTAAAAGTAATGATGTCAAATTGAACGTAATCAGGTCTGTGGTCTTGGGCCCGCATCGCCTTAAGTGACGTAAGAAGTACTAGACTAGAATTATTACTTCTCCATGAGTCAAGTCAGTAAACTCTACCTTAAAAAATACGAGTCAACTTACTAATATTATAAATTTATGCGAAAGTTTGTGAGGATGTAACCAATGAGGCTATCAGCGCAAAAGTGGTGTAAACCACATTTTTATGATTGCAATTTTGGTGTAAAATAAAAAAACACGCTTTCTCCTCTCATAGCCCCACACTAGGATTTTCTCCTTTGTCGTGGGAGCCATGGACATACAAAAACGAATACACAAACACCCAGATCCAGAACAGAAATCTAAACTCATATTTCTGTCTGGCCGGGAATCGAACTCGGAACCCACACGTCAGACCTGTATGGTGACCGCTCTGCCACGCGGGTCGTCAATATATAAAATACAAAATATATAATAAATAATCCACTAACTACTCCTAAATACATTGTTGGGGGTTGCATCACTTTTCAACTGATAACCTCCAACAATGTAATTAATGGATTATTTACTATATATTTTGTATTTTACACAAAAACTGCAATCACAAAAAATTGTGGCTTACACCACTTTTGCGCTGATAGCTTCTATATTGCGTGTGTGTATGTTTGTTATTTTATACGCAAAAAATATATATTACGCAAAATATGATTTAGATAGTTTATGGCCTGAAATAATACATAGTCGGTATACTTTTTATTGTGGTACACAACCCAGGCGGGCGGTGCCACGAGAAAAACCTCGTCATAATCAAAAGAAGTTTCAAATTAGGTCCGAAAAGGACATAGGTGTTTGGATATAAAATTTCATAACACACCTATCTATCTAAATATTTTTGACTATTACATCGATCACTATGTATGTAAGTATGTTATTCCAGTTTATTTCAAATTAACCTACTTCATATTAATTATCTATGTGTTTTTTTTAAATACCAAGGATTTGAACCTGGACCCTCCAACGTACAGGTGTTATATAAAGCATATAAACAGCAATGTAACACATAATACTTGTATCTGATGCGTATGTACACGTCGACATGGGAATGACTAAAACCGAATTAATGAAGGGAGAGTATCACTTCCCAAACTAACATTGGTTGCTCCTAATAATAGCAAAGCGCCCTAAGAGCCACCCTTTAAGAATTCCGACTAATAGAATGCGGATAGACAGACAGACAATCCATCACTGGTCCCCTCCGATGTATTATTTATGGGGACATCCTGCAACCCGCGGCTAATCTTTCAATATCTTGAGAATTTCGGGAGCATCAAACCTGGGGATGAGGATTCTTGGCAATAACAGCGATCGACGTCGACCTTAATGGTGACACGAAAGGGATTATTGTCCCTTGGCTAGAAACGCGAAACGCTGCTCCAGCGAAACCAGAGTAGCCCACGATCGCTGATGCAGGTACTGTGGTCGTTGATTTTAAAGCAGCAGAGATCATTTTCGCTCGACCCAACTCAAAATTTATCGTTGTTCGGCTGGAATAATTGCAGGATTTGTTTGTTTTGGTCCGGAATGAGAGTAATGGCATTGCATTGGATGAGAAATGAAATTAATGGTGCTTTCTTAATGAATTTTCGTTATGGGACCCACTGCTTGTAATCGCCTTGTCGGTAAACATACAATTAATAAAAATTACTGTATTTTCTTTGTAAAACATGTTAGCGGGTTATAAAAACAAATCGTCGCCTTACCCGGAAGATTAAATCTCGTCCTCATTATCAAAGGGCCTGTAAAAACTCCCGAAACAGTTTCCTAATCACCCTTCAGGAAATAGGAACCGACAGACAAGCAACAAGCTAGCTTCCATAATATGTAACATTATCTTGTTGCTACTTTGAGAGACATAATTAAAATCATTCGGAGTCTCGCCTGCTTTACAAAAACTAAACATATTTAAACTTGAGATAAAACTAAATAGAAATCAAAGCGTCCGCCGTCTATTTCTATAAATACAACACTTAGTAGCAGGAGATGTGGAGAAAAAAAAATATTTTCGAGCCGAGATATACTAGAGGGTACCCAGAATAGATCCCTGTGGGACTCTTTACTTTGCACCGGAGTTGGCTTGTTCCACACACTCGTATTTCTGTGCCCCTAGTGGTTTGCTGCTATAGGTTTACTTTTATTTTTAAATTATCGAGAAATTTATCTTGTCTTATTAACTGTCGAATAATTTACTTATAGTTTACTTACCGTATATGTTTACTTACGGTTGAATTAAAATATTCTATCCTATTTAAATATAAGTTACAAAACACTTGGTCTATCATAAAAAAAATACTATATAGTTGTTATACTAATTAAATAGCATCATCTGCCATTTAAATCAAGTATATTAGAAGTTTACGTATTCCAAAAGTTTAAACGCAAATCCAATTTCAAAATCCCAATCCTTACTTCATTAAGTATCTCATTAACTTCAGCGCAGCCTCACTCATAAACAAATTCCGAACAGTCGATTCGCCGCCAAAAATCGAGCATAACGTTCGGTTCAAATCAACGGTTGTTAATTTAAAAATGGCTGCTCATAATCGGTGCTGCGCAGGCGCAACTCATTATCGTCCCCGCAACGAGTGTTCGTAAATCAAACGGACACCAGCGGCCATCGGATACAGATGGGATCGTGAAGATCGGAACGTCGATCGGTGAAGATATTCGATTACAGACCGTCGCTACTTTTGTCTGGCTCTTATTGTTTTGCTTTTAACTATCTGATTTTACTATAAGGATAGTATATCGTTGTATTATGAAGCTTATATGTAGCAATGAGAAGGCAGCACCTGAAGACAATTGTCTCATAGACATCTGTGATCAACCCTAGATAAAATTAGAGCGTTCCTATCCGAAGTTGGAACCCAAAGTTTCCTCTCTTAACTGCTGGTATTATCCGTATAATTTAAATCTTTGTGTACTACAATAATAGATATAGATGAAAAGATACGTGAATACCTCCGTCTTCAATGCAATCACTAGGCAAGGAGTAAGGCCCCGACCAAAAATAGCCAATATAGTCGGTATATACTTTCCGAAACGTCAAATTTTAAATTTGTTACCTTATTTCTATTATATACTATTGGCTAATTGTAAAATATTGATGATTTAATTGTCTGCGTTCAGTACTGCAAACAATTTATCAATATTCTTGAAGTACTTCACTTTCTAATTCATAGCAATTAAAACTAATGTTTAAATATCGCGCTACACTATCGACGAATTATGCTAGAATGTAATCTAAGTCGTTATTGAATTGCATTTACTGTATTATGACCTCATAACCACTAGTAGTAAAAAGAAACTAGTTTCGATTACTTTATTAGGTACTGTAGTATCCTGTTCGTAATTAATTCTAGGGAATTCAATTACATTTTTAATTAAATACTATTTTACTTGGTTTCATTGTAATCATTCATTTACGGCTGGAAATAAGATTTGTGTTAATAACGATGTATAATATAATAATAATAATCATTTATTTTATCTCAACGAAGATACGTGTCATAAGTATGTGTGATATGTATCTCGACGAAGTAATCGTGCCTATATTAAAAATGTGAAAGTTTGTGAGCATGTACCTATGTGTGACTGTTTCTCTTTCACCTAAAAACTACTAGTTGGATTTCGCTGGATTAACAAATAGGATATTCATTGCCATGGTAATCATAACCGAGGAGCCACGGGAATAAGCAGAGTGACAGCTAAGTAAACTAATAATCATTTTAATCTTGATATAATAAAAAATAAGTAGCAAAACGCATGCAGTCCACCTGACAGGGGACTACCGCGCATGGACGTCTTTAAATAACTCCAAAAATAACAAAGGTTATACTTAAGGTCAAGTTCAGATGTGTTGCCAGTTCAGACTACTAAGATCCATCCGAACGCATGAACGAAACGCATGAACTGCTTTACGTTAGAAAAAGATATGATCGTACCCCCCAGTCGAATCCTACTGGTTTGTACTTATGCTCAGACACTAAGGTATACTGTATAAGTATACCTTAGTATACTTCTATTATACTAGCACTAGGGTAATATAGTATATCTCCATTAACTGAAATACTTATCAATATCATCGCAACAATCAGGTAAACTATATCACTTTATGAATCTCGTCCCAATTTCTGATTGCACGCTCCGTTGCATCTTGGACTTTACAATTGAGTTCAAAAGGTCCAAAATCTAGATTTTTGTGCGTATGATCTTGGTCTTTGTGACCTAGAATGTGGTGGGGCAGTGCCAAATAATTGACAACGATGTCATCCACGCGATGAGTTGCCAGCGCGTTTCGCAACCGAACTTCAAAACTACTAAGTAGTAGTCATACTACTAGTATTTATTTATTATCTGTGCCTGGTTAACGTCTTCTAATCGTACTTAGCTTTATGTTACTGGTTATGGTTACCTGGACTATCGTAATTTGCTAGAAGTTAATTTTTTGGAGCTTTAGGGAAGAGAAGCCAATCCTTCGCCAGTTTTGAAGGAGAGCGCGTTTTGCAACTTTCTTGAATAGTTGTGACATGGGGTGTGACCCCGCGATTACCTCAGGAGAGAAGCTTATTCCTAATATTGTAAGCTCGTGGTAGGCAGAAAGTCAATAAATAATAGTAGTGAAGTAAATCGCGCCCAAAGAAGTCGGTTACAAACAAACATACAGGTGAAGCTAATAGAAAGCGTGTAAAAAATGACCTAATATTTTTTGGATTTTTCACTGCTAAGTTTAATTCTTTTAAAACGTTAATTGTTAAAGCCACATTTGACGTGTGTTGTTAATTGTGGTTTGGTACATTCTACATATCTTTGAAAGCACTTAAGGATCTTAGGCATTTACCATTTTTCCTCATAACATTTTCCTTCACTGCTAAAGTCAATAATAAAAGCATTTGTCTCTGTTGTATTCAAAATTATTTAATCTACATATGTACGATAAAGATAAACTTTATACTTCTACGGTTATTTGAAAATAGTATGAAATGTTTTTTAAGGTTCATTGGGTTTTTAATTGGCTTCCTAAAGACGAGAGGTTATCTATTCGTCATTTCTATTTTTTACCTATACAGTGTATGTTGATCACATTTACTAGAATTTGTTTTATTTGAAATATGTAGGTTTACGCAAAATCATTATAGCTAAGGTACACTGGCGCTCTAAGGCTATCAGCTGGGGTCAATGCAACTGCCTTATACAGACCGGTAAATGGTATTGACATACAAATGATACCAGTTTGTTGCTTCTCATGCCTAAAGGTCAATGAAGATCCTAGCACCCACGGATCCACAGGTTACTTTACTTTTCTCATGGCTTTGTATGGCGATGTTTTTTGTACATAGGGATCATATACTAGTATGATTATGATATTCTTAGCCTTTTTCAGTTTATTCTTTTAAAGGGCGTCCAAGAACCCGATGAACGGGACCAAAAATCTTTGCTCCTACTTTCTACCGTCTCTGAGCTCGCTAAATAATAGGAAGTACGTATGTGTCCATTTTGGAAATAAACACATTCGGGTCAGTTTGTAGTCAACCTAAAGTTGTATTATAGGTACATGATCATAAGCAGTGAACTTTTCAAATAGCTCATGCTGTTGGCTGATAATAGTTTACATTTAATAGTTTTGATAAAGAGAATAAGAAATCCAAATTCTTTAATGCAAAGGTAGGTATTGATTTATGTTATATTATTGGGGGTTGCACTCTTTTCTAACAGTATTGTTGCCTTGATGTCAGATGTATGTATAGATATATAGACTGACGAGTGTATTGTGTAGATATAGAACATAGATATCGAAACTATCAATGTTTATTTTAAATTTTCTAGCAACTTCGATACGCTTATACATAATTCGTCATATCCTTAATCAATTGAACCCAAGCAATTCCGTCTACAAATCGCAAATTCAGATCACGGTGCAATTGAAACACTTCGGAACAAGGAGTCGGATCGAATTCGGGCCGGATCGACACGAGCAATTGGTGTCAACAGCGGCCCCGGACGCGGGAAACCGCGGTCCCCAGCAATTAAGAACCTATCATAGCATCAACCGTCCAATTCTCGAATTATCCAATCGAAATTCAAACCCGCATGGTTGGTGTCCGCGAGAAAACAATTGCCACGAGTTCGGGATGGTTCGTTCAACCCGTTCGTGAATCATCGGCGACCGTCGTTGGCATCACGCCTAATCGTCGGCCGGCGGAGTCGCATATATCTCGCGCGCCGTCATCGTTTCATTCTTTGGCCGGTCGGATCGCCCGTTGACTGACGGGGTGGTGGTCGGTTTTGTTGGCTGACAAATTGGAAGCACCTCCGCTTCGGTCACCTGTGCTGTTCCATTCAGCTCCCGGCGCGCCGGTGCGTCGACAATTCGAATGGATTTTGAATGTACTCCGATTCGGCGTGCTGGAGATTGATTAGTCATATGCGCGGACGAGCTTTAGTTGGAAGAATTAAGCGTATACGCTTATATTTTATACCTAAACTAGCTGGCCCGATACATTGTCCTGTCTTTACTATGAATTTTGAATTCGATTTAGTAAAATTGACACTGTAAATTTTCGATTTTTTTTCAATATTTTCTTTATAAAAACCTTGTCCTGGCCATAACAAACAGAGCAAAAAATAAATGGTGGCGCAGTGAACAAGGGATTTAGTGATGCATGTATACAAAGATGCGTAATGGTGGATAATACCAAAATTTTGGATACATCACACGCTCAATAAGCTGAAATTAACGAGCGATTTCACAATCCTGAAACCCTATAGCCGAACGGTACCAGGAGACAATAGAGCGTAGGAGCCGCATCAGTCCGGCTAACGAGTGTAACCTGACTCCGCAACCGATACGTTCATTAGCTCCTCGCCATTCACCGCTCGCAGATTGTCTTACAGAGTAATAAATTGCCGGATAAGACGTCGCGGCAAAGTAATGTTTACGCGGGTATCGATAAGAGTAATCTTTACAGGATTTACAGGCACGCTAGCGCCATCTGCTATCTGACTCATCTGAAATTACTTGTTCTTAAGTGTATTGTATTAAATGAAAATAAGTTATAATCTCGTGTTGTGATTATTTTGTTGGATTAGGAGTAAGTTGTTACGTCATAGTGCCGTTAAAATTTAAAACAATCATTGTTTCAAACATTTTAAAGTATATTGCAAGGTATGGCCGAATACTTAAACGTAAACGATTATCGTTTTAATGAAACATGACAAACTCGTATTGAGAGCAGAAAAAAACCGTCACAAGTAAAACAGAAATACACAAACATATCTGTCAATTACGAACTTCCTATGTTTATTGTTTTATCAGTTAGTTGCATCGAGCAATATTATTATTACTTAAATGGCAAAATAAAGACCTATATACATAAAAAGTTACGATTTATTTTTCAATTACTTTGGAACTACTAACAAATATTAAAACCACTTTTTATTTTACATTGTTAGCAAATTACATTTTTCAAAAATACATTTCGAATCTAAAATAAAGCAGTAATACTTTTTACTCGATTTCTCGACAAAATTATAGTTCGTGACGAAAAGCTCATATTAGCCATACATTAGGGACCGAATTTCTTGTTCGGAAATAATATTTATAAGGATAAATTGTTAATAAATTTCGAAAGATTCGTGGAGGTTTCCTTTATATTCAGTAGAGACGTGCATTTCGCCAAATTAATACGAAAGGTTTGAAGTAAACCAAAGACAATGTACAGGATGATTTTTTTAACTGCGCATGAACGGTCAAACAAAAAATATATAAATACCTAACAATTGATAAATTGCCGTAGTAGCACGTGAATGTAAGATAAGAAAAAAATGTACTTTTTAAAAATTTAGTTTTCTTTTAGTTTCGTCATTTAACATTACTTTCCAGATTATAATCTTTAGCAACATTATTGGAACAATAAACGAGGTACTTATATATTTTTTATAGAACAGTTTTAGCTATCTCTTATGTATCAGATTTATCCGTGTACATCCATAAGAAATCCCCCTGTATAACGGGAATGCAACTCAATATGGCGACGAAAAACTCGTCAACGGTGCACACCGGCCGCGTTTGGCGAACACTTTTTGTTCGCGCGCCGAACATGTCATAAAACGTCTTTCGAAAATCTGACCTCTTACGAGTCGCTAGGTCCTTGCTAATATTCGGATAAACTGTAAGTAAAGTATTAAGTCGTATGCAACTTTTGAAAGTAAATAAAAAAGAAATACCTAGTAACTTTGTTAGAAATATTGAAACAAAACCCGACTGGCTAAAACATTTTTGTTAATAATGAAATATTTAATGCTATTTATGAAGTTTCGTCTTTATTTCGCTTATATATTTCGAATGGTCTATTTACCTTTCATTTAATACCCATATAGTAGTCATAATAAAAAACAATATCGATTGAGACAATGTAATGAACTCGTATTAAAGTTACTGCCAAGAATTTAGAAATTACTTGAAATAGTTTCATATTTCCAACCTCACTTATGCTAATCTCGTATTAAGATAGCAAACGGTACAATCGCTTGTTTTTAAATTCATACAAAATGATTTTGGAAAATAACTTAAGCCGATTTTAAAGGATATTAACATCAAAGTGAGAGCACTTATAAACGATGAAGTAGATCTGTTTAAGAAAATCACGTAATGTATTTTTTATCAGTTAATATTTAGGAAACCTACAGGGGTTTAACTTAGCTGGTTTGCAACAAGGTAATGGTAAGATGTTCATAAAATCATTACTATTATTAAGGCTCTATTACTAAATACTAGTGGTAGGAAGAAATCCGTGGATATCCAAATTAGTCCTCAGATCTACACATCTAAGGTCGTTCTTGGGTAGGACTGTAATTCTATCTGTGATTGATAACAGACGTTCATAGACAATATATACCACTTCATCAGATGGACTGCACTTACTTCTGCTATTTTCACATCATAACAAAATGCAACCACAACAGTAAGTAAAGAAAAAACGCATCGCATTAATTCTGCAATTATAAAAAGAGCAAATAGAAAAACATTAATTTATAGGTACTCTACAAGTCCGATATAGAGAGTTTCCACCGCAAAGCAAATGTTTAATGCTATTTATTCCTTTACAAGATAAGCATGGATTTACTAAGCCGGCGGACCCCTAAAACTTAATTAGCAGCTTTATTAATTAAAAGCGAACTATCATTCGGGCGGCGACAAAAAGCTATCCGGCTTTCGAATTTCACTCCTCGTATTTCGAAAATCATCTCTCGAACATCTTTTACTTGAATTCTTACACGACTTAGGACAAAAAAGCTCATGTAAAACTAAATTAAACGCTGCAAATTGGACCGTATTTGTAGACGAATACATTGTAAATTTGCGCAAATCATATTTGGCTATCGTGTTCGGTTTGCAGCAAGCTAAAATACATCGTGCCTACTCCACGTAGAGTTGATTTTAGTTATTTGAAATAATTTGCGTGTTCGTTTGTTTCGGTGCGCAAGCGCACGCCGGAGTGACTTATTCGCGAGATAGTTCCGGAGATAAGGGCGTGTGTACAAAACTATTGAGAGCGAGCAAATTGAGCTTTAGGCGGATCCGATCTGCGCCTAGGTTCTACGAGTTTGGTCCTAACGGATAATGTCTGTATCTAGCTCTTAAAAAATCGTAGTACAGATTTATAATTTAGACTAATAAAGTTTACCCTTTTATAGAGGGTGCCAGGTTCGGTCTCCGGTTAGTCAGATATCTGACACCCACTTCACAGGAAAAAATCTTACGTGGGGCTAGAAGTACTAGTAATACTAGTATTCTACAAGTTACAAGAAAAATGTTTGATTTGGACTGTTTTAAAGTTAACAGTGTCTTTTTTTATTGATTTTATCTAAGCAACATCTCACATATGTTATACATTAATCGAACTGAATAATGAGGATGCTTTTGCTTCTCTCTATTCCTTATCTTGATCATATAAAAAGATACAGTGAAGTTTCATGCGCAGATATTTTAACCGTTTTTAAATATGCGTTGTGAACTAAGTATGAAGCGTTTTGACAACTTCCTAGCATAACAAATTTCTAATGAGAACCAAAATCTAGAACTACTATTAATTTTATTTTCTAACGTGTCCTATGAAATTTGTCTATGTACTAAATAAAATCTTTATTTTGAACAATTTAAAAAATACTTTAAATACTTTGAACTAAGAACTTTTTTATATTTTTAGAAGCAGCTTATATACCAAACAGGTAGTAGGTAATTTACTAAATTCATATAATTAATACTAGCTAATAATAATTCATACAATTAATACTAGCCGTATTAATATTTTGAACCAAGGTTATTTTGTATATTTAGAACCTGCTTATCTCCCAGTTCATAGGAACTGTCAATCTGTTAGTCATATATAACTTTATGAAATTCTTTCATAACCCGAGCTTACGGCCATAGCGGTCGCTGGGACCGGTCGGGGCAAAAACACTGGAATCCATTCAATGGATTTATATCTTTATTTAAGACTAGTTAGCTGTCCCAGCTGCATATTACGTCTAGAACAGTAATTTGATTATAATGTATGTATTTTGTTTTAATAAATAAAAATATAGAGTTTTGCGATTAGATATTTAGAAACAGCAATTTAGTAGAGTTTTGATTAGAATGATATGATGATCAACATACTTACTTGACCTATGACATATAACGATTCATATGACGTAGTGGGCGCCGTGCTGGTTTGACACGCAGTGGGTTCCAAGTTCGAACCCCGGCCAGACAGATTTTGATTATGAATTTAGATTTCTGTACTCGGTCTGGGTATTTGTGTATTTGTCTTTGTGTGTCCATGGCACAGGAAAAAAATCATATCAGTTTCTCAGTATACTGAAGTCCTAGGGATATTTTATACCGTTAAAAATTATCTCTCTACTAAAATAATATCGAAAAATCAGACCACGTCTCGGATTTGAATCTTGAACCGCCAGCGAGAAGCCGAATTTTATAACTACGATTGCATAAATAATATGGATTTATACCAATTTTTTCTTGATTATATTTGATTTTTTTGCAGTTTTTCCATTGACGACGGAATCCTAAATCTAAGTACTAAATTTACTCTCGATATACAGTTACCACTTTGTTTCTCTGCATAATAAGTATCCATGATCATCTTGCCAAGAATTTCAACTATTTGATGGCTAGATTGCATACAAATCCGCCAACATGAGAGCACACCATAACTGTTTAACCTTGTGGAGTTAACCTATTTGTGTACGAGCACACCTATTGCTTTGTTTTGGGGGTAGGAAAAAGAAGTCAGCAAGAAAAAGGCGCAGATCGGATAGACTTTTAAATTAAAAACATAAACATAAACGCTTTCTACCTTCATAGCCCCACAGTAGGATTTTCTCATGTGTCGTTGGTGCCATGGACACACAAAGACGAATACACAAACACCCAGACCCAGAGCAGAAATCCAAACTCATCATTCACATTTCTGTCTGGCCGGAAATCGAACCCGGGACCCACTGCGCGTCAGACCGGTATGGTAACCACTCCGTCACGAGGGTCGTCAAAAGACAAAATTACTTTGTCAAAGTGCGTTAAATTTGGTTTTCGGCAGAGAATACTGGCAAAACTCACCATTAGAAAAGGCCTCAAACAAGCTGTAGACCAAAATGCTGATGAAATTCATATATGAAATATTTCAGTTTCGAAACTAATAAGTATATTTCTAGAATTTACAATTTAAAAATAATTATAAAATGTCATGAGCGACCATATCGTAATAATGAAGTCCAATTGGATAAATTAAGCCAAAGTTGATGAAACGTTTTTAATTTAATTAATTTCTTGTGTCCTTTAATTAGAGACGCGCGAAGGTATTTCACAAGACTCCATATTTGTGCCACTTTTTTTCCTTTAATAAATTGGTAAAATAATATGAAGTATCTTGATTCTTATCGAATGCTTTGGATAGTTTTGTAGTGCGAGTGGATTGGAATCAATATGTTAGGTAGAGTATAACTTGATCAGAAAATTGCCAATATAATGTTTGTAAAACGATATAGGTAAGTTGTGTATAAACTGTATTAATTTATAATTAAAAAAATTGAAGACAGCAATATAATACGCAAAGTTTCAGGTTCATTTTCCGGTTAGGATATCATATGAGTTTGTATTTATCTGAATGTTTTTTATTTATCTGTATAATACTCATAATAAAGGAAAATCTCGCGTTATTGTTTCATTTATTATAATGGCTTGAAAGTTGTAGCGCGAATTCATGTGTTATTGATGTAATAAAAAGTTTAATATTATGTAATCTGGCACTAAGAGCCCACAAAAGATTTATGAATACAGCCAGACGATTCTTTTTTCAAATCCACTGCACTTGGCCGAACTCAAACACGGTCCCGTTCTGAAATCAAAAGTGGATTCCAAATTTGAAATTGTAATGCCGGTCAGCCGGATAGTAAATATTTGAAAAATAAACCCGGACCAGTTCAAACTTCGAACGCCACTTATACTTTTTAATTTTATATCTCGATTGACCTTCGATACAATGATCGAGTGAATACATCGAGTTCGTATCGACTTTTTGCTTTTTTCGTTTACAAAAATCGTATAGCGGTATTTTGAGATAAAATTAAACAGACATAACAAAACGAATCTTTAGAATCTTAATTCAAGTTACGGAGTGTTAAGTGAACACACGTGTTTCGGTCCCGGGTTCGTTCTTGGGTAAATTTAGCCCGGTGCGGGTGGCGGGAGGGACCGCTAACGAAGCACCTTTTTATAGAAACTCCGTCCCACAACTATCCTGCGCATCCAGGAATGATGTATCATCGCTAACGAGAAGCAAAGGGAACAAATAAAATCACAATTGTAATGCGTTCAGGCCCAACACTATTAAGCGGTAATGTGGCCGCTTTAAAATAAAACAATTTATCTTTTATATATCTCTTACTTTTTTTTTTTGCTTAGCGTGTTATGATGAAACATTTCTTTTTTAATATCTTAACATACTTCATATTCGTGATATGGAACTTTATTTTATATTTTTGTAATTTATTAATATTAGTTAAGTTTTAACATAAGAAATACCCATTAGGCCTAAGAATATTAATACTGAGTAATAAAATCATGTCTCTCGATATACGAAACTCATTTGCAACAAAAATTATTTGTTCAATAAAAGTCTAATAAAGTAGGTGCTACAGTAAGAATAAGGCTTTAATTTTTAAAATATAAAAAGATTTACATTAAGTGGCAAATAGTAAAAGACGTATGTGACTGTTTTACTGGTCTGTTATGCAAAGATCAAGATTCAATCGCCGACTAAAATTCTAAAAATAAATTCATTAAAAAAATATTTATTACTTTTAATTATTGATCTAGATCTGTCTCTATTTATCTGATTTATCGTATGTGAGCGCATAAAGCACAGAAAATAAAAAAAAATAATTAGCCACGAATGTAGCATCGTATATTTTAAACACAAACTATAAATACCAACATCAGAATTCTTGCATCCGCGAAAATTAGACGCCCTGGGAACCGCCAATCAAACGAGTGCGTTCAGAATAAAGATGGCCGATTTTTATTATAATCTCCCGTAAAACTGGCAAGAGGCGCGCTGGCCCGCGGCGTGAATACCAAATGCATGTGCATTTGCATTTTGAATTACGCGGTCGGGGACGGCGCCTCGCTTGCCGTGCGAATGGCAACACTGTTATCAGCCTTAGTATGGGTTTGGAACGATAAAACGATCAACGTTTACTTGGTTTCTTAGCCAATAAATTGTAGGGTATCCACGTTTACTTTCTGCCGGTGAATTTATCTTGCAATCTTAAATTACCAAAACCGTTGACTTTCTCTTAGAGATGTGAATCCAAGAATGTGAAGATCAAGTGATATTTTCTTAATTTACCATTAATTTTATAAAATAGACCATAAACATAAATATGTGAGAAAAAGCAGACTCTTTACAGACATTTTTATAGATTAAAAATACTTTAGGCAATACTAGGCGTTGAATAGAGAGACAGGCAAACAGACGGATGGTGTACACTTCACAATGTCCCTCAATTATTGCAACACTGAAACATGATTTCCGTCTCGATTTTTCTTATATAACTTACACGGCATTGAAAAAGCAGATATATAACCATAAATAGATGTGCCTACTATTCGAGTTTAAATAAAGCTATAAAATCACTTCCAATTCATGGTTTCTATCTTTCTTTTTCTTTATTCTTCTATATTTCTTTCTTTCTTTCATACACATTTCTTATTAATACATCTCTTTTACACAGTCACAAGAAACCTTAGCGAACTACATTCTAGGAACACCCTGAGAACGCAAGGCAATTCGGGCGACGCATTATGTATCTAGTTTAGAGCAACACGCACGACGCATGCGACGAGACGCGTGCGACGCATGCCAATGCATAGATCGTAGATCCGTCTGTCCTGATACCGGGTAACGTATCGCAAAATGAGAACGAAAAAGACCGAACTAAAAATGTCAAAATTTGAAACTAGTCCTAACAAATTCGACTATTCTATTCTATCTACTAAGGACGACTCAAGATCATAATGCAAGAGATCAGCAGAGGCATCTTCCCAACGCAGTCACCAACACGGTTGCCAGGCGCGGAGATTATTGGCAAAATAGGGAAGCCCTAGGTGCAGCAGTAGTCCTGGGACCGGTGCGTTCCATTGGAGATTCTGGTAACCCCTGCAAGCGTTGAGGAAGGCCACTGAGGAGGTTTTAGTGGGTAAAAATCCAACATAACCCGGATTCTCTCCCAAAGCTTCGGTGAACCTTTTGAAGGTTTCTCCCCGTCACCAAAACAAAGTTCCAGCAGAGTATTGAGTTTGATGGTTGTACGTCCACATCTTTTTTTAAGGATATGAATTTTAAATTTGCATAATATCTATCCTCCGTTTCACGAATTAATTGATGAGAAGAATTTCTCGATTTCACAATTTTAATTAATCTTGGTGTGCTTAAATTTGATAATATTATATAAGAAGAAACCAAAATTAAATATCTCTTTTATATTAAATACTCAATTACTGAAATGGTACTATAATAGAAACTACCAGTATAAGAGATATTATTTTAAACTTCAAAACATTAATTCAGATATTATATTAAGTCATAACAATCCGTTCAGAAGATAAATCTCTAAGAACGTCAGTTGACGAGCGACAAGAAGATTTTGTTAAAAGCGAGCCAAAGAGACCTTAGAAGTAAGGCCCACAATACTGTATCTAATGAATTCATAAAAATACTCGCGTGAAAACTTTTTCCCACTACACGAATTCTTGCTAATCTCACCGACTTATTTGGGGGCACACATACAAACAGCCGATAAACGAGTTTAAATCGCGGCCCGTGAGGACGAGACTAGCATGTCATTAAGAAGCCAACTTCATTTTACACTTCAGAAAACTCATCTTCTAACTGAGACACGTTTATCGTAAAAGATATAAGGAGTATAATTGATCGAACACCTCTTTTGTTGAATTCCTCCGTAAATTTGGCGACAGCACATATTGGATTGACATATCTCGAAGTCAATCTAGCGTTTTCAAGTTTTTCAATGCGATCGGAGATTAAAACGCGAAGTGCTTCCATTATCACAGTATTCCATTTGACGCTAATTGTGAACTTTTTTAACTATTTCATTGCGTACTTACATGATTTACTTTCTGTTATATGTTCTGTTTTGGTGTTCCTTTTTTATAAAGACATTTTGAAATTGGTACACAATCTGCCAATGATTTATTTATTATCGTGAATAAAATCAATTAGAATGCAAACGGATTCAAAGTAAAAAAGTATTTAAATTTGTCGTGCATTGATTACTGATGACTCAATCAATTATCTAAGTCATGCAACATGTTACATTGATATATAAATAACCCGATGTCAATATAAGAATATAAAGTTTTATCTAAAGCAATAAGTAATATACGAGTAACTAACTGCTAACTAAATCAGTTTAAAGTCAAAAAACTTACACCTTACACTAACATCAAGAATTAAACCTCCTTATCCAATTATTAAGAAGTTCATTAAATATATGATACTCTAGTCCTCTAACTTTACTACTACTAAATAGACTCGCTAGAAATAGTCCAAAAAATCCTCTAAATCCCAAATGAACCAACACAAGAGCCAAAAGCAGAGTGAATAAAATCCCTCCCAATTAGATGCGTTTCCTTGCCAGCGTGCCTGACAAGTTTGAGAGCCGCCAGCGCCGCGTCCCCATCTGTCACGGCGGTCACACGTCAACCGCCTCCCGCTCCTGCGCGCCTGGTACCGTAATTATAGAAAGCGCTAATTAATTAGCAGATACACATCGTTCGGCTTTCATCTTAGCAACAAGTAATTGAAAAATTGGCAATAGCCCGCTGTGTAATGTCGCCGCTGCCTCCGAATAGGTTATCGATCATTGTTGTGTGGAAATTATCCGGGCCGGCCCGATATATCGTTACCGATGTATTATGTCACATTTAAACAAAAGTTTGTATCGCTAACGAATGAATTTACACGTAGCGGCAAAGCTGTAGTAAAATGTAAAGTTGTTCTATCTTTATACAGACAGTATATTATGGGAAACAAGTCATAAATTACGCGTTAAAAGCATTTAAAAGTACACTGAACCTCGTTCTTGAGAAAGTGTCACCCAAATCGTGCGTATACATAATACAGACGTCATGATTAGAGGACGGCCGATGATAAACTGCGGGCGGACAGTGACAATTCACGTACGAACGTGACAGCGATATACGACACATGATGAGTGCGAAAAGGTCGACGCATCACACGCGAAGTATAAAAAGCGAGGCCGTTGATTTTATAATTTATTTGTTACACATTTGTCGTTGCGTGAAGATCGGGAGATACATGGGCTTTTTGTAGACTAGTGGGTAATACGCATCAGATGTGATTTGAGGGATAATTTATGGTGTTTGTACAGCGGATGTCACTGCGCACGTTGTCGTAAACCAGCACTTTATTGAAGACATTACGGTACGAGAAACGGATAAGTAACCGCAATGAGCGTCGTAAAACGCCTACTAGGCAGGTACTCCGACATTTTTAACGAGGCAAAAAGCTTCCTGATTTGTTGTTCGTAAAAACTTAATACTAGTGAAGTACCTGTGTCGACACCAATGTATTTAATGTGAATAACAAGAAATTTACACATGCTTATGTCTAAAGAGATACTGTTAGGTAATTTCTTAATCTTCATATCGACTCTTATCATATCATATCGACTCTTTTTACCGACTTCCAAAAAGGAGGAGGTACTCAATTCGTCTGTATTTTTTTTTTTTTTTTTTTTTTTTTGTTTGAT